>MNCI01034096.1:127161-145963 GCA_015680685.1 Gnetum montanum | reverse complement strand
TACTAAAAATAATACAATCTAGTCCCAATGACAAAAAATATTAAAAATTATATCTATATATATATATGTATGTATGTATGGATTGGAATAAAAATAATATTATAACTATCCATCAATACATAAACTATCTATATTTTATTGAAATAAACTACCATTAAATAATAAAAACAAAAAATTATTGTCTTCTACTGTAAAAATCTATCAATCTCTCCTTAGATTGAAAGGTAATCTTTATCTTTATCTTTGCTTTTTTATTTCTTTATCATGCTTTGCATTCTTATAGATTCATTAAGGTACTTGATCCTATGAGACAAAATATTTTTTGTCGGCAACTTAGCAAGTTGCTCTTTTGAACTAATGTGAATAGGTTTGATGGTTCCTTCTTTCACTTCTTTCTTGATGAAATAGTATTTGATGTGAATGTGTTTGGATTTTTTGTGATGAATATAGTCTTGGAATAGTTGAATTACTACTATATTATTATAATACAATTTTTTATGAGGATTAAGTTCAAGTGCTAAGTGTGAGAAAAGTTTGTTTAACTAGAGTATGTGTTAAAGGCATTTGTTCATGGAAATAAATTCTCCTTCATAAGTGTATAAGCTTATGGATGATTATTTTTTTATTTCTAGTATTACACTATAATTTTCTACCAAAACCCAAATTATTTTGGCATTCACATGTTGTAGATTACACTCATCAGAATCATTTAACACACTCTAGTAATTAACTAGAAATTAGTAGCTTGAAATCAGCAACACTCTAGCTAATATAATCTAGCATCTTTTACATCTTTGGGAATTTTTGGAATTTTTGTAAACTCAGGCCAAACTAGATACATTCAAATTAGTACAAATTTTAGAAATCCATAACCATCATAACCAACCTACGTAGCATGAACAACATTCATAGAGAGAACAAGTGGTAGATCAACAGAGTCTAGTAGACCATTTGAGCTTTCAAGTGTAAATCTAATCATGCTCTACATCAAATATGCTTCTAACTTTTAAAGCCTGTAATTTGTATTTTCTAAATTTTTTTTCCATATTTAATACAAAGTTACAGCTCTTGGTGTAATTATTACACTTTGTTTATTTCTGTATCAATTAAATTATTTACGTTGGGAATTACCATTTCACACATGTTTTTAATACTTAGTAATAGATCCACTAAGTCCCTAACTAATCAGTTGGACTATTTTAGGCACTCTAGATCCTCTTCTGAGGCTTGTTTCGATCTAAGGTTAAATTGTTATGTGCTAAATTTTTAGCCCTCTAACACCAAATTTTTTAGCCTCTATAGTTTTCTAGCACTAGAAGGAGGACGTTTGCTTAAATTCTTCATCATAATCTAGTGTATTTGATATTGTATTTGAAGTTTTTGTCCTATTTCTCTTATATATGCTAGCTTAATTACTAGTCTATTTGTAGTTTTCTATTTGTTTCTACTATATAAGCTAGCTTAATTACTAGTTTTGTAGTTTTGGACTATACACATTAGCTCCTACGTTAATGTATTTGTAGTTCATTTGCCCATTTATCCTTCATAAGCTAGATTATTTGAAGCTAACCTAGTTACACTAAATGAATTTACTGGAAAAATTTTATTTTTACCATTACAATTATAGCTTATATGCTAATGTTGTCACATTTCTAGCTTATACACTAAGGTAGTTCTAGATTATTTGCTTAGGTTGTTATAGTTATGAAAGCTAAAAGCTTTATAACTTGAAAACTCACATGAGTTGAAACTTTATAAGCTAAATTTGTTTACACTAAAGGTTTTTAGCCTTCATTAAAATGTTAGTTGCTTGGTCAAAAGCTCATCTAATGCATTAGCCTCATATGATTTATGCCTTTTACATCAACAATTCTACCCCATAACATAGCACACATGGCTTCATACCAAGAGGTTGTTCACATCTACGATTCTAAGGATCCCATTGTAGTTGAGCATAGACAATCCCTTAGGTATATGGGGCTTGAACCAACCTATATGAACATAATTGAGGAGCATTATAACTTCATCTGTGAGAAAATTCAAGCTAGCTTACTTATCCCTTGGAGAGTTTGAATTAAAATTTCAATTTGAAATAATTAATAGGAATGGGAAGGAGTAGATAACCTCATCTTATGACCAAATCAAACTAACTAATTTTCATACCCATGTGTTGGCACAACTAGTTGAACTAGAGGAGGTGAGTGAGGAGGTAAGCTCTAATGAGGACCAATAGGAACAAGATGAGTTTGACATGAAATTGAAGTAAGATGTTTTTATTAGAAATCTCTTCTAATAATCAACTCCCCAAACAACCATCACTAGCTTTGCACCTCCAATGATCCTTACGCATCAAGTTCCTTAGGCTTCCTACTTATATCCTACCATGTTTGGACCAACATTGGTTGTTGTAGCATACCAATCTTAGCTAGTGTCCCCTCTACATCCCTATTTTCATCCATGGATTTTACAACTCAACCATCACTAGGGATGTCTACCACACCTCATCCTTTCATAATATTAGCGAGTCCCTCTTCTAGACTCTAGACTTTGCAAGCTTTTCACATGCCCTTTTCTTCCTTTATTCCTTAGATCCCCACTCAAACCTCTTTTTCCTTATTAAATCCACATGTAATGATGGTCATGCAACCACTTCATTCCATACCAATGCCAATTTCATAGCCTTAGGCTATCCAAAATCCAACTCAATCATTAATACAAACACCATAGCCTATAGGAATGCCCCAAGGCTTTGCTCAAGCCTTCTAAATGATCCAAGACCTCACCAAAGTGTTGCAGAAGCTTAAAGCTAGTACAACTCAAACAGTCAAGGTTTTAGACTTCTACTAAGATGATCTCATAAGCTTTATTATTCCTCAAATAATATTACCTTTAGACATGCCTATAAAAACCTTCACCAAATACAATGGTGAAGGGGATTCCACTGTACATCTAGTCATCTTCCAGTATAAGTGTCTTCCATTGCAAGCCTAACCTCAAACAATATAGCAAATTTTCCTTATGTTCCTCAAGGGAAAGACTTTAGACTGGTATCAAATCTTTCCTTGAGGTTCCATCATTTTTATTAAGGACTTAATAAACCAATTTTTCAACTGCTTCAGCTTGATACCATGTTAGACAAATTGATGAAGGTGAGACAAGGGTTTTTTAAACTAGTCCAAAGGTTCATTCAGAGATGGAATTCAACAAGATTCTAGAAACTATCTATGAAACCCACTTGTTGGCCATCTACAAGAGAGAAATAAATTACTTTACCAAGTCAAAGCTCTATTACTTGGAGTTCCAATCACTAAGCTAAGCATTTTTGCAAACTAAAAACATCAAGCAAGTGGTTGAGGCTAGTAATGACCTAGCCTTTGTAGCCTATAAGGACCAACAAATGAGGATGGATAGGAATAAAAGTAGGCAAGAATAGACAACCATGGCTATAGTATCCAATGATACAAAACAAGTAGGAAGGCGAAGATCACCACTACAAAACATATCTTCTAACTCATCATAACTATCTACCTCCTACATCCCGAAATAACCAACATCAAACTTTGTCTAGAAGGATAGGACTAAGTATTCTACATTTTCCTATGAACCCCTTCAAGATTTTAGAATAGTTTCCTAAAAACAACCATATACAACATAAGTAGCTATTTGAGGAAGATCATAAGAGGCATGATTATCCTTATGACATAGCTAAAGATCCAAAAATAGCAATCAAAGATGATGTAAAGCTACCAAAATTCTTAAGACTTGATAGGTTTCACCATTATTACCAAATGGCTATTCATGATATTGATTTTTTCCTATCATTAAAGGATGATCTTAAGAAGATGATCGACCATGGATAGTTAGTGTTGAACAAGCCCAACTCTTTAGACACCAATAACAACTCTTATACTATAGCCTCATTCACAGAAACTGATGAGCGATGAGGTACCCCTATGCCCAACCATAGAAATCACTAAGGTGTTTACCCATAATTTGGTTGAATTTCATGGACCTATAGTTCCCTAGGGCATTAATTCTTCTAGGAAGTGAAATGGATGTTGAGAATGTTCATTGTCTTCCCAACTACACTTGTGAGCCTCAAGGGTATGGTTTAAGTGTAATTGAGGTACATAATTTTTATTATTTTATGTTTTATAAATGTAATCACCTACAACAAGAATGAAAAGTGGAGTAATTTAAAATCTAATTCATATATTACCTATCTAGCCTAACACAAGTAACTGCCCCACTTTCCTAGACACATCCTGAACACATATAACATTGTTGGGCTACCAGACATTCGACATTGTTGGGTTACCAAGTACTATATGTATGTTTGAAGTGGTTATGCTTGCATTCATTAACAACTAGAAATAAATTGCTTAATTCAAATGCATTAAAGTAAAAAGCATGAAAGTAAAGTGTATGAAAGAAAATATTAATCTATTCTCAGTGTTGCAAGGGTTGTCAAAAGAGTTCATTTTTATTTCCATCACATTGTTGTGCTCAGGTACATCAGTGCTCGAATAAAGAACTGTACACACTTAGACTCCTTTTGCAGGCACTCAAGAAATATTCTACCTCTAGAGAAAATAAACTACAAGAGCTTCACTACTCTAACTAAAAAAAAATGATCAAAAACTAATTCCAAATCAGAAGCTCAGGAACTATATTTATAGGCCAACATATACCCCCCAACATCAGAAATTGATGTTGCATCTGGGCTCTAACGTCAGATACCCAACGTTGTGGCTTTGACATCACATACTCGATGTTGGAGCAGATGAAATAATGTGATTCATCATACCCCCATGACTGAATAAAAACTTATTCTTGAATGAAGAAGAGAAGGAAAAATTTCTTTACAAAACATATTAGGTAGGTATGGGATTATTGACTAACATACAAACTAACTCAAATGGAACAAATAAACTTTGAGTGCCCAAGTGTATAGAATTACAACTATTTACAAAATTTGGGTATTTATCATAAGAGAATTGATGCCCTAGATAATACTGACATCCAACACCTCTTGCTAGCTAAATAATGAGAGAGAAGAGATCCAATGATCATGAACAATCCCCATTATGTGGTACTTCCTTATCATCCTTGGTAAAGATAGTCCCACTTCTAGTCCATGCTTCCCACTACAATCACAATAGATTTATGAATTAGTATATAATTTGTAACACATAGTGGTTAAATGCCTTATCTTGTTGGTGGTTACACTGGGCTAGGTTGTTATTGTGGTAGATTGATTTCTTGAGTAGTGTTAGCAAGAAGGCTAATGAATAAGATAAAATAGATAAGCGGTCCATTAAATTTTAAAGAGTTCAACATAGGAAAATATTTGAAAAGGATGTAAGAATTCACAATAATAAAAATGAAAGTTCACTGAAAAATGTTGTGAAGATGTGCACAATTGGATGTCATTAATGGGGTAAACAAAAGGATTTGATTGTAAGAGTGTCTAAGGATAGAGAACTTAACTAATCCAACCAAAATATATGCATGTGGATCCTTCCCAAGGTAGGCATATTCCTTTTATGCCCTTACATAACTTCAAACCAAAGAGTCTGTGGGCTCCATGGCTGATTAATGGTTACAGAAGGTTAAGTACAAAAATCCAAAAGAAACTAACTAAGAATTCTAACATATCAAACCACGACATCGAATCAAGAACAAGAAAGTAATAGNGAAGAAAAGAGAAGTAGGAAGCAAGGAAGGTTCTTAGTTAGAGGGAACTAGTCCAATAACTAGTGCCTATAGCCCATTTATTTTTTCTAAGAGGTGTGCTTTGAATTCTCATTACTTTTTTTGTGAAATGCGAACCACACCATGCAAATAAATATGCATTTATTTAGTCTAAGGGATGTTTGAATTCTCATTGTTCATTTTCTTTCATTTTCTAATGAGAACTACACCATGCAAAGACGTATGCATTTATTTTATCTAAGGGGTATGCTTTGAATTCTCATACTTCTTCTTCTTTTTTGATGAGAATCACACCATGCAAAGACTTATTCAACTTCCTTTTATTGGTTCACATAGAATGGTAAGAAATCCATGAAAACACACATGCACCTAGGAAAACAAAAAGGCACAAGGAATATCGAGTCTCCTTGAAGCCACACTTTTCAAACCTTTGAATCCTTCGTAATTCCAAAACTACCAGAGTCATAAATTTATTAAATTTTTATTAATGAAAAAGGGTTTGCACATTTCCAAAACAAGGAAAACCATAGATTTTATGGATGGGTGGATGTTGTGGACTCACTATTTATTGCATGAAAAAGAAACCATGTCTTAATTATCTATAATGAAATTCAAAGTTAGAAACTAGACACCAATAATTAAATAACAAAAATAGTACATAACACCATCAAGAAATGCATTCCCAATGTACTTGGTACTTATTAACAAAAAGTTAGGAAATTGCATCAAATAAAATAAAAGAAAATATAAAAGAAAGTATAAAATATTCAAGAAATAGCAAATATACTAATGATGGTGTAAAATAAAAACTAGAAGAGATTAATAACATAAAAATAAGAATATGTAAAATAAAGAATGTGTAAAAAAAAGAAAAGTTAAAAAATTGAGGAGCTGCTTATATGGTTAGCATGGGTGGCCATCTCCCCCACGACTAAGTTGAAAGGAGGAGATCTAAAATATGGAGCATGTTTGTCCATCCAATGAGGCATTTGTTGTATTAGCTAGCTTATGCTCATGGAAAGGTTTGATTTTTTGGATGTTGACCAACTATTTCTTATTTGGGCTCTCAAGTTTGAAGATCATCATGGTCCTAGAAGAAAAATTTTCATAAATGATGTAAGGTCCTTTCCACAATGTTTGGAACTTAGTTCATTGAGGTACATGTGTGGGGTTTCGATAGAGAACCTTATCTCTTGGTTGAAATTTGACTTTTTTGATTTTAAAGTCATGAAAAATTTTGTTGTAGGCCTTGTGCAACTCATTAGATGATAGGGCTACTAGTCAATTTTTGTCTACCAGGTTGAGATTTGTTAGTCTTTCTTTTTGGGCTAGACTCAAGTTAAGGTCAAGGTCACAAGCTGTTGAAATTTTATAGAGCTCAGATTGAATAGAAAGTGTTGGTAATTTTCCATACACAAGCTCATAGGGAGAATAGCCTATAGGAAGTTTCCATGTTGAGTGATAGGCCCAAAGGGCATCATTGAGTTTTGTGCTCTAGTCTTTCTTATATTTGCTAATAGTTCTTGTTAGAATCCTTGTGATTTCCCTATTGGTAACCTTAGATTAACAATTAGCTTGGGGATGGTAAGGTGTTGTGAATTTATGTTCAACCCCCAAGGATTACATGAGCTTCTAAAAAGTAGTGCTTGTAAAGTGAGTTTCACTGTTAGAAATTAATGCACATGGCACACCAAACCTATTTACAACATTTTGTTATACAAACTGCATAGTAGTACAATATGTATAGTTAATGATGACTAATACTTCTACCCATTTCATACAATAGTCAACAACTAGTATGATGGACACCTTTCCATTTGACATGGGCATGATGGGATCCATGAAATCAATGCCCCAGATTTCAAAGGGTTCTAGTGGTTGAATCTATTGTTGACGTTCTTCCATTTGAGCAATCATTCCACCATCTTATTGGCATCGTTCACAAGAGTAGATGTAATGTTGAACATCCTTCAAGATTTTTTGGCTAATATTACCTTGCAATCAAGATTTTGATGATCATGCATCTTCTAGCATAGTGTTCTCCACAAGGACCTTCATGAGCATCTTGGAGAACATACAATTGATCAACATCAGGAAGACACCAATGAACTAGGTCATTAGTGCACACCTTGTAGAGGTGTCTATTGATCTCCATGAAGTGTTTTACCTAGTGAAGAAACTATTATTTCTTCTAGTGATCCAACCCTTGTGGCATCTCCTAGGTGAGAAGATAGGTGAGAATGCCATCATGCCCTTTTGGATTGTTAGGAAATTATTTAGTTATAGCCCCAGAAAAGAGAAGTTCTTTAGAAAACATATCAGATAGTGGGTTTTCTTCCTCTTTTTTATCCCATCACAACCAAAACAAGTTATCAGTGACCACATTCTTAGTTCCCTTTTGATCTACCATCGTAAGATCGAATTCCTGCAAGATCACTAGCTAGAATATGACATAGGGGCTCACCATTGGCTTGTTCATTAGGAAGTAGATGGCACTATTGTCTGTGTGCACAAACACTTTGTATCCAAGGACATAATGCCCAAAATTTTTTAGAGAAAACACCACTATCATCAACCATTTTTTATGGTGATGTAGTCTAGTTGTCCACCCATAATGCTTAAGCTAGCATAGTCGATGTTGTATGGATGTTTTTTGTCATCCAACTTATAAGCATAGCTCCTAAGACATAATTTGATGGATTCATCAAGGTATGAAATGGTCTAGACCTATCAAATTCTTGTAGGATTGGAGTTTCTAAAATTTTTTCTTTCAACTATTAAAATGCTTTTTCACATTCCATGGTCCCGACAAAGGGAGCACATTTCTTTGTTAACTCCACTAACGATTTTATGATCTTATAGAAATTCTCTATGAATAACCAGTAGTAGCCAATATGTCCAAGAAATGATCAAACGTCTTTGACTATTTCTAGTTAGTGAGTTATTCCTTGAATAACCCTTATTTTCTCAGGATCTACATCAATTCCTAGTTGTGATATTTTGCGCCCCAATACGATGCCTTCCTAGACCATTAAGTGATCTTTTTACCAATTGAGCCATAAGTTAGTTTCAACACACCATTTTAGTATTTGCTCAAGGTGGTCCATGGCTTGCTCAAATGTAGCTCCATAAGTGGAGAAGTCATCCATGAAGACTTTCACACCACTACAAATCTACTATTGAAAAATTCTCAGGACTAGACATTGGAATGTAGCAAGAGCATTACATAGATCAAATGGCATCTTGCAATATGTAAAAGTCCACCAAGGACCTCTGAATGTTGTCTTTGCTTAGTCTTTTGGTGCAATTTGAATTCGGTTATAGCCACTATAAAAATCTAGAAAGTTGTAGTAGCAATGCCAAGATATTGTGTCTAGCACCTAATTAATGAATGAAAATAGAAAATGGTCATTAAATGTTGTCATATTCAACAACCAAAAATTAATGTAGATCCATCATTTTCCTCCTTTGTTTGGCACAATTATGAGTGGAATAATCTACTCACTATCCGCAATGGGATAAATGAACCTTTCCTTGAGGATTTGTTCGATTTTCTCCTTGATAATTTGCTTCACTTTGGGGTTCAATCACCTCTATGGCTATCTTTTTGGTTTCATGGCTGGATCCATATAGATGAAATGTTAGCATATCCTAGGATCAATCTCTATGAGTTTAGGATATAACCAAGTAAAAGCTACTAACCATTTCTCAACTACCTTCAACAACATCCTTTTTTTGCTCTGTAACAAGATTTTCATTGATTATAGCTAACTTCCCATTTTTCAGAAACACATATTTCATTCTAGCTAGTAGTGTTTTTAGTTTAGGGAACTCTTGCTTGAAATTTTTAGGAATTTCCAAGTATCTCCAATAAGTATCATCATTCTCATCATTAGAGAGTTGGTGATGAACTTGCTCTAGTTCAGCCATGCTTGTGAGATATGTGCATGTCAGGCTCTTAGTTTGTTCCATGCAAAGTGTGCTACTCCGAGAATCAGCAGTTAGCCACAAGGTGCCCTCTTATTTTTTGGCTACTATGTATATACCCTTTGAATTTCTTCTTCTAGTGCACACTACCTATATGCAGAGATAGATGTTGGCTTGATGGCCTAGAGTTTCTACACACAATTGCACCCAGTATCATTGTATGCGATGCATGGAAATCTCTTCTTCTCAATACTTTCGAATGCATTTATAGGGAAAGGTCTTTGATGTCCATTCTTGCATTAGTGGTACTCAGCCATTTCCTTCCCATGATGAATGGAAAATCCCCTTTGTAGTTCTCCACTTTGATCACTAGGAGATCGATAAGATAAGACCACCCATAGATAGTGGTCACAATGTCTTCCACCAGTCCAAATGGAATAGTTATGGATTGGTCTATCAATTTTAATATGATATTGCTCTTCTTGAGAGGAGGCAGGTTCCATGCAGTGTACATCTCATGGGAAATTAAATTGACACTAGAGCCTAAATCAAGAAGAGCCTTGCACAATTCATTCCTAGCAATCTACAAGTAAATGAGAGGACTTTTAAGATTGGCTAATTTCTTGGAAAGGTTTCCAACATGGATCGAATAAAATATAGCATGAGTAAGCATGAGAGTATGAATCCTAGGTAGAGTTTGGTTTAAAGAGGTCTTCAAGGTATTTGATGCAGAGGAAGAGGTAGAAGTAGGGTTGTTAGTTTTAGGTGTGTTTGAGGACTTAGGTGGACTATAGGATCAAAAGAAAGGTGTTTTTTTTATTGATTATTTGACCCATCCAATTGATGAACCAGTTGGAGGTTAATAGCCCTAGTAGCATTACATTGTTGCAGTTGAGTAGGTAGTTCACCCTGCATAGGTGGAGTAGGTGGTATTTATGCAAGTGTAGGAGGAACATGTACAAGGATAAGAGAAGGATAAAGGTAAGAGGTAGTATCCCTTCTTTCATGTGTAGAATCTGTGTGATAATAATTAGAAGGGTGGTAGTGAGGTTGAAAAGTAGAAATATGACTAGAGGAATCATGTGGAGACAGTGGTTACTGAACGTCATAACCATATAGATTAGGTTGTCGATAAGGATATTGCTGCCTTGTTGGTGCTAGTGTCCATGATTGTGATTGCTACCACTATTGATACTGCTCATATGGCTATAGTGGAGCTTCACTTGGGTAATACTATTACTATTGGTGGAATTGCTTAAAATTACCTTGAGGTTAAGGTAATCTTTTGGATGCTTGCCTTTGTGTTAGTCATCGATTTAAGGCATACATCCTAGACTCTTGTAAATGTGACATAATGTGGTAACATTCCTTAGGGCCATACTAGCAAAATTCACATCCGTCATCATCATCTGATTCACTTCCTGCAACCTCTTATATCATAGCAATCTTATCCTTACCTTTGTGATAGGCACGTTCAACTTCTTTGCACCTCCTACGCTCACAATCACTACCTTGTTTTTTAGACTCTTTAGTAATTTTGAGGTCAACATAAAATATGCTATTCATGGAGTTTCATAACTAATAAAACTTGGCCATAAGTTTAGATTAAAATATTTGGAGTGACAAGGTTTTTCAATGCACCACCTCATTAGATGTGGATTCATCCTCACTGTCATAGAATCAAACCTTCCTCTTGCAAATGAAAGGATCAAAGTTATACTCTTTTTGACTTTCTCTTTTCCTTAGTTCACCCTCCTCTTTATCTACGTACTTCATCGTACTTGATTAATCTTTGTATCTGACAAGCACTTAGTTTTGATACTCGCCCTTGGGCATAGACACCAAGGATTCTCCTTGTTTATGATCAAAGCCAGTCTACAATGTGGCAAAGCTAATCTAGTTGAGAATAATCATAGCCAAGACATTTGTGCATCAAGGAATAGTATCAGTTGACGGTGGCATCCCAGGGTTCATGTTTTTCTTCTTTCCATCCTTGGATTTGCCTTCTCAAGTTAGACACTTTAGAGTATGTTTGATATTTATCATTCAATAATTCAAGCATGGTACTCCATCATATAATAGATTCTAACTCTAAGGACTAGTACCAGTTCTTTACTTTTTAGATGAATGTTTTTGCAAACAAATTAAGTTTTTTTCACTCATTTTCTATGTTTTGTAAGGCACATGCATCTTGAAAAGCCTAGAGATGGTTTTTTAGATGAAAGTTATATCCCCCTTCAAACTGAGAAATATTGTTTATTTCTAGCCTTTTGATCTTACTATCCTTCACATGCCTTATTGAAATTCTTACTACCTTTATGATATTAAGCATACTTTAGGTAGTAAGTAAAGGCTCATCAAGGCCTTAATCATGGTGCTTACAATGCCCTCTACTACCCCTTCATTCATGGTGATGTGCCTTTCTTGAATTTTTATGTCCTTGATCGTTTCTTTCTTGATGGTCCCCTCAATCATTTTGGTCCCGTTGATCATTCTGATCACCTCCAACATGGTTTCATCATCTACAGTTATGGTCAAAGCTAGAAGATGATGATGATGATGACAAAAAAGAGGAAGAGAAAAGAATACTAGCATCATCATGGTACCTACTACCACCTCTTTTGTCATCACAACCATACCTACAATCTTGCTTCTTGACTGCATCCTTGCCTTAACTTGTCCCTTTGGATCCTTCTTTGTCATTGGATCCATTCTTACCAGAACTAGTATTGTAAATCATGGATTGCAAATATTGGTTTTGGCCTCCTTCAATGAAGTCAAAGAGAGGAATTTCACTAAATGGGAAACCTCAAAAGAAGGATTTCCCACCATCTTTTTGGTATAGCAAGAATGGAGAATCATTAAGTCCTTTTCCTTTCACAAATTCTTGGCATTGTTCTAGCTATTAATCTTGTAGATATTGTGCCTAAGTGGGATGATAATCCCTAGTGTCAATATCTTACACAACATATTCAACATGATGTTCCTAGAGACCATATCATATAAAACTTTGGTGAAGCATTGTAGGAATAGATCATTCAAGTGGCAACACAATGTTGCCCTCCATGTCACACCACCATAGCTATTCATCCTGGTGCAAGATCAAAGTGAAGTTTGGCACATACTCATCAGGATGAGCATATACAATTTGATATTATTCAGGCACTAGTTGATAAGCTTTATTAGACTTGGGTGGAGAATCACTCATGTAAGAAGAAGACATTTTATGTTAGAAAAATAAAAATCACAATGTTCTTCTAAATATTGTTGTAGTAATCTTAAGATGTGATATGACTCTAAGGTTCATTCCAATGATTTAAATAATTTCACTAGGTCCTAGATAGCACATGGAAAAACCAAAAGGTCTCCAGTACTAGCACCAATGCTGAGCAACGTGGTACCCCTATGCCCAACCATACAAATCACTAAGCCATTTATGCATGATCTAGTCAAATTTTATGGACCTATAGTTACCCAGTGCATTATTTCTTCTACGAAGTGAAATAGACATTACAAAAATTCATTCATCTTGCTTGATCTAGGGGTAACACTATGTTACCTTGCAAGACTCGCTAACGTAGTTGTTCATCCTGATGGAGGATAAAAGTAAAATTAGGTATATACTCATCGGGATGAGTATATACCACTCAATACTGTTGTGGAAATGNTGTTTCTTGTGTGATCCCTAGGTGGTGAAGTGCTTTTATGAGAAGAAGAAGACATTGTTGTCTTGTCAGTATGCTATTGACTATTGTTTAAATTTCCTTCTGATTAACCCTAAGGGTTCATTTAAGCCTCCCAATGATGTGGATGATTTCCTATGTTCTACTTAGCACACAAACAACTTAGTCCCCAGAAACGGTGCCAATGATGAGTGGCGAGGTAACCCTACACTCAACCATACGAATACGAGTGTTACACGTGTGATCTAGTCAAACTCTGCAAACTAAGTGCCTACATGCCTTATGAAACACTTAAGGTTAATCGTTCATTGTCTTCCCAGACTTACTTGTATTTGTCACAGTTGTATGGTTAAGTAAGTCTGAGGTATGTGATTTTTATATCTTTTCTATTTTATCACCTATGCTATGAGAGAAAAGGGTGAAGAGACTAATTAACTAACCTTAACTAACTAATCCTTAATTAACCTAGCATCAATATCCATTCCTACTTACCATTCACACTCTGAACCAATGCAACCTTTTGGGATTACCAAATGCTATTTGTTGCTGGGATTACCAAGCGTAACACACATGCTCGAAGTGATCGTACTGAATGCACTTAACTAGGAGTGTTGAGGATTGAGAGAGATTAATTAACTAATAAAACATTTAAACATTAATAATAATTAAAGTCCTATTCAGCTTAGTCCATGCATTGCAAGGCTACACCAAAATTTCGTCTTTATTTCTGTACACGAACTTGTGCTCAAGTACAATATTTGCTCGAATAAAGATCCATTCACTTTGGGACTCCTACTGTAGGCAGATGCAAATTATTCTATCTCTGGAGAGGTAAAAGTGCCAGAGTTTTGCTAAGGTTCTAGATCTAGATGGAGAAACAAGGGTGGGTAGCCTCTTATTTCTAGATTTGATGGCACACTGCGATATCGCGTACGATACATCATGTACACGATATCACGACAGATGTGATATCGTGTCCCATCATACTTCCATGACGAAATAAAAACTCTTCCTCGAGTTCCTTATAAAATATTGGGAAGGTGTGGGATTATTGACTTGAATGAAACTAATGGTGAATGGGACGACATGTGAACGGATCATCATTACAAAACATGACAAAACTAGTGTTCACAACATCAAGAGTGAACACTTTATACATTTGACATCTGGCGTTATATGGTAGCTGAGAAAGAGAGAGAGAAAGAAGTTTTGCTACTGAAAACACCAAGATTTCACCTTTCTTTGTCTATCCATAAACCTGCCATCAATCTCATTCCTTGCATAACTGCTTCAGCACCGGTCCATTCCAAGTGTTCCCTCTAGATCCAATCCATTGTTGTATGATTGCCACCTACACACACAACATAGTCGCATATTAGCAAGGGTAAATGAATCACAATAAATTTGTTGATACCTTGGCTCAGTGAAAGGTCCATTGGTCGGGTTGTGGTATGGCTGATGTGGATCTGGAGATATAATAATGATGACTACCGAAGGTGTAGGGGTTAGGAGAAAATTGAAAAAATTGGGTCAAGACCCCCATGACTAAGAGCAAACCTCCGGTAGTGATAGAATGGAGAAAGAAAAAGAACAAGAAAGATGGAGAAAAAGAGACAACTATAACGTTGATGAAATGGATGTTAGGATGGAAATGAACAAAATAGAGTGGATTGCAAAAATGTTAAGGGAAAGAATTTAACTAGTGCACCAAATAGGAATGCTAGTGGATCCTCCCCAAAGCAAGCTCATGCCCTTAATGCCCTAGAAAACCCACATTCAAAGAGTCTGTAGGTTCTAGGAATGTCATTTGGAACAAATGTTAAAGTCTTAACCACAAGAATTTACCAAAAAGAAAACAATGGGTCAACCAAAATATAAACTAATGATACAACCAGAAATGAGGTGAATAATGGAGAAAAAATGATGGAAAGAAGAGGATAGAATGGAATCTCAAGAACAAGGTGGTTGTTGGCGACCGTTTGGGACGCGACCGCCAACGAGTGTCCTCGAATAGGATTTAGGTGCCTGCTGGTCTCTGGCGACACCAAGGCCCAGATACCTCCACATAAACTCAGTAGTTAATGTGAGTATGTGTGTGTGCTGTTGCGGAGTGTGGTTGTGAGAAATGTAACGATTGCGTTCTATGTGAACTACAAATGACTTACTTTAAAGAGATTCAGCCAACTTTGCCAAGTACTGTGAGTTTTTGAAAATTTCCTATTTTGTTCAACTGCCTAGTCTACGCTGTCCTTATAATACCTACTTGTAACAAATAAAATTTTGTAAAAACATTTGAGCACAACTCCGCAATCTACTCCTAATTTTCCCCGGAGAAAGCGATAGTTCCACAAGAAAACTAGAAATAGAGGAAGATTCGATGGAAATAAGCAGAAAAGAAAAGAAAGCAGATTTGTGTAGACCTCAAATATTTAAACAAGGTAAAATGACACGAGTAAACACTTCGCAATAAAGCTATCCCAAATTCAATATCTACGAATTGTTCAAACTTCTAAGGCTCAAACAAGCAATATCTTCAAGACAATCCTATTATGCTACCAAAAATTGCTGCGTAAACTACCACGTACGAGACTCCATTTTGACTAGATAATAGATGTCAACGATTGCATTCAAACAGAACCTTTAAAAGACTTGACAATTTCTGATTGAAATACCACGAGAATTCACTTTAAAGATAAAAAGAAGCTATTCTGGTCCCATCAAAATACCAAAGATTTTCTGAACCCTCTCGACTACTGAATTGTTCAACGGCGTGACTACAAACAGAGGCTCTCTTACAACAATCCCAATAGCAGTTCCCACACGTTGCACAATAATGAAATTTACTACTAAAATGCTCTTAAGGCTTTTAAACACAAGCGCTTCTATGGCAAAATTTTAATAGAAATTTCTATCGGGCAACAAGAACAATAAGAGCAATCTAAAAATCCCAAAATTACTTGCCAAGGATGATACTATCTAAACCACTAGCTAAACAATTTAAACAAAACAAAAAATGAAATGCATAACTCACAGGACCATGACAAAGAGGCTGAAATCTTTATTCTAGCAAGCCATCTTGCAAGCAATCGTTCACACTTTCTTCTTTACAAAATGCTCTTCTCCCAAGACTCAAAGTGTCTCCAAGTGAGAGCCCAAGTGCTAACTAGTAGCCTTCCAAAGTGTGATGTATGAGACCTCCCAAAAGTCCCAATGTGATCCCCCCCTTCTTCCTCCCCTCTGAAGCCTTTTTATAGGGTTCAAAGGTAGGTAGGGAAGTTACAAAATATCTTGGGTGGTTTTAACCACCATAGAGACAAAAAAGCTACAATGGACAAGTGTCCTATTCCATGGCCAAGTGTCTTCATTCAGTTGCCAAGTGTCTTCATGTAGTTGCCAAGTGTCTTCATGTAGTTGCCAAGTGTTCACCATGGAGAGAAACAAGTTGCAGTTGACACATGTCCCATTTAGTTGACAAGTGGCCATTGTGGAGATAAAGAGGTTGTAGATGACAAGTGGCCTTGATGGTTACAATATCATAGAAAATTAAAATTTAGTAGTAACCACTAAGGGAAGTTATCACCACCATGATATTTAAAAATTGCAAAGGACACTTGTTCCATACACATATAACATTGAAAAACTGCCCTATAACTTCTCTTTCCTTTTGAAATCTTAAAATATTTTATTTAAATCATATTTTAGATAAATCATAGTAATAGAGATAGTAATTATAGTAAATATATATCTATTGGCCCCTAAATTTACAAAATTAAATATATATCTATGGACCACGTACGATCTTTATAATTGTTCAAAAAAAACTGTTAATAATATTAAATGTTTCGTGATGTGTGGCATCTCTATCTGACCATGCTCTAGAAATACCACGGTAATCTCACGGTTTAGCTTTTCAAGCCTCTCCTGAAATGCCTCCAAGCACGCGTGTGGAAAAGCTTGACCACACCTTCTATGTCCATCATGGCTACTCTACTCTTTCCACCGCTACTCTGCTGCCGCTACTCTCCACCAACGTGCATATGCAGACATAGCCGTACTTCATTGAAATTGTCAAAGACAAGGTCACGATTTTTACCACTTCTGCAGACAGAGTTTTTGTGTGGGTTTAGGGTTTGTAGACGTTGTTCATTCTCCTGATGAAGAAGATGATGATAAAACAATGTACCCAACTAACAGCATGGCAACGTAGAATTGGATCGTCTGCCAGGTATTTTGCTGTGATCCGACGCCCCTGGTAACCCATTTTTTGGGTCTCTGAAATCTACTTTTTAGCCGTCAATGGAGATGAAGAAGACACCAAGATTTTGTGCAGAAGGTAATGAAGAATAGTAGACGAGGATTTCTCCAAAATGTTTCTTTGAAGTCTTCACTTATTGGATCAGTTAATCAAGCGTGTTTAATTTAATCGGTAAATTGCTGACATAGGCACAGTTCCAGAATTTCTTTTTAAAGTTCACCAACCATGAAAATGGTAGCAATTCCATATTCGGTCCGCTGTTTGGTGTTTCGGAAGTACCCAGGTGTGCACGGCTCTCACTCTTTGGTTCATCCATTAATGTCACCTTTTTAAGGCAAATAATTTATTTACCTTTTCCTTCATCCATAAATAATTTACCATCTTTCAAGGCTTGTGCTCTGTCTTACAAGAACTATGTCTTTACCAAAACATGTTAACTAGAACTCTACCAGTGAATTTGGTGAGCTTCTGGCCAAATATGCATGACATGGATGTGTTTTCCAACTTCATAACTAGAAGCATCTTTGTAAGCTTAGGAAATCTATCTTCTCTCTATCGACTTCAATTGGATGATAATACGTTGAGCTGCAGCATCCCTTTTCAGATTGCAAATTTGAAGTCTCTGCAGGATCATGGTCTTTGAGACAACAAATTGCTTGGCAAGATTCCTACTGAAATTTCTCTCCTAAACCATATGCTGTAAGTGAAAGTAATCCGCTCCTGCTTCTTCACCATGTTGCCTTCTCATTATGGGTTGCTCTAGATGCTTTTGCTAGGGGCGGATGACCTTGAATGTACCTGGCTTTCAGGGGCATTTCATAGCCCAAACAATATAACTCTCAATTGCAAGGCATTATTTAGTTTCTTCTACAAGTTGCCTTACATTCATTACCCTCCCATACCTTATGGAGGTCAACTAAACCCACTTCTTGACTTGTACATCAATACATGTTTGTAGATCCAGTGAATGCTTCTTTGGCACTAAAATAGCTGGTAGAGGGATGTCATGAACTCCAAACAATTGATCATTTATCTTAAACAAAACTGTATTGCTAGTAAATCAATTAGAGAAAAACCTTTCAAACTACCAACCCAACACCTCTAAAAAGTCTTCATCCAATAAAATATTGGCAATGTTTAAATTAGGGTGAACGTTAGTTATATGATTAGCTTCACGACCTAACAAAGCCTGCTCCATTAAATGGCCAAAATGTGCCAACAG
>MNCI01034096.1:107090-123460 GCA_015680685.1 Gnetum montanum | reverse complement strand
ATTAAAATTTAGTAGTAACCACTAAGGGAAGTTATCACCACCATGATATTTAAAAATTGCAAAGGACACTTGTTCCATACACATATAACATTGAACAACTGCCCTATAACTTCTCTTTCCTTTTGAAATCTTAAAATATTTTATTTAAATCATATTTTAGATAAATCATAGTAATAGAGATAGTAATTATAGTAAATATATATTTATTGGCCCCTAACATGACAAAATTAAATATATATCTATGGACCACGTACGATCTTTATAATTTTTCAAAAAAACTATTAATAATATTAAACGCTTCGTGATGTGTGGCATCTCTGTCTGATCATGCTCTGGAAATACCACAGCAATCTCATGGTTTAGCTTTTCAAGCCTCTCCTGAAATGCCTCCAAGCGCGTGCATGGAAAAGCTTGACCATACCTTCTGTGTCTTTCATGGCTACTCTGCTCTTTCTGCCGCTGCTTTACTGCGGCTGCTCTCCACCAACGCCCAGATGTAGATGTAGCCGTACTTCATTCAAATTGGCAAAGACAAGGTCGCAATTTTTACCACTTCTGCAGACGGAGTTTAGGGTTTGTAGACGTTGCTGATTCTCCTGATGAAGAAGATGATGATAAAACAATGTACCCAACTAATAGCAGGCCAAGGTAGAATTGGATCATCTGCCACTTATTGGATCAGTTAATCAAGCGTGTTTAATTTAATCGGTAAATTGCTGACATAGGCACAGTTCCAGAATTTCGTTTTAAAGTTCACCAACCGTGAAAATGGTAGCAATGCCATATTCGGTTCGTTGTTCGGTGTTTCGGAAGTACCCAGGCATGCACGGCTCTCACTCTTTGGTTCATCCATTAATGTCACCTTTTTAAGGAAAATAATTTACTTACCTTTTCCTTCATCCACAAATAATTTATCATCTTTCAAGGCTTGTGCTCTGTCTTACATGAACTATGTCTTTACCAGAACATGTTAACTAGAAATTTACCAGTCAATTTGGTGAGCTTCTGGCCAAATATGCATGACATGGATGTGTTTTCCAACTTCATAACTAGAAGCATCTCTGTAAGTTTAGGAAATCTATCTTCTCTCTATCGACTTCAATTGGATGATAATACGTTGAGCTGCAACATCCCTTTTCAGATTGCAAATTTGAAGTCTCTGTAGGATCATGGTCTTTGAGACAACAAATTACTTGGCAAGATTCCTACTGAAATTTCTCTCCTAAACCATACGCTGTAAGTGAAAGTAATCCGCTCCTGCTTCTTCACCATGTTTCCTTCTCATTATGGGTTGTTCTAGATGCTTTTGCTAGGGGCGGATGACCTTGAATGTACCTGGCTTTTAGGGGCATTTCATAGCCCAAACAATATAACTCTCAATTCCAAGGCATTATTTAGTTTCTTCTACAAGTTGCCTTACATTCATTACCCTCCCATACCTTATGGAGGTCAACTAAACCCACTTCTTGACTTATACATCAATACATGTTTGTAGATCCAGTGAATGCTTCTTTTGCACTAAAATAGCCAGTAGAGGGATGTCATGAACTCCGAACAATTGATCATTTGTCTTAAACAAAACTGTATTGCTAGTAAATCAATTAGAGAAAAAAATTTCAAACTACCAACCCAACACCTCTGAAAAGTCTTCATCCAATAAAATATTGGCAATGTTTAAATCAGGGTGAATGTTAGTTATATGATTACCTTCACGACCTAACAAAGCCTGCTCCATTAAATGGCCAAAATGTGCCAACAATGGTGTACAACCCCTTATGTATTTATTGATTAATGTGACTTAGTAGATCCCATTCGAAGTTCGGCCTCAACAAACCACATCTAGTGACTTCGCATTAATACATTTAGCCAATCCATCCTCCCAAAGTAACAAGAATGTCTTCTCCAAAGAGCCACCACCATTCCGATGAACTGAAAGATGAGAAGGTAGGAAGCGAAAAGGGCCTTAGTTAGAGGAAACATGTTTATTTGAGTTCCATAACCAGTGCTTATAGACCAAGTGATTATTTTTTCTAAGGGGTGTTCTTTGAATTCTCACTATTTGATTTTGTTTTTCTGTTTTTTCATGAGAACCACACCATGCAAAGGCCTATTATTTTTATTTTCTTAGCTTCCTGATAAGGAGGTAACATCAAAATGATAAGAAAAATCAAGAAGAAAACATCCATGCACCCAAGAGAATGGCCAACACGAAAGCATCAAGTCCCCTTGACGTCACACCCTTTTCAATCCTTGAGTCCTTCCTTAGTTTGAGAAATGCCCAATCACTGATTCGTTATAGTTTTTATTATTGAGAAAGGTAACTGTACAGTTCCAACCCCAGAGAGACCATATAAATTATGGATGCATGGATGATGTGGACTCATTGCCTACTATATCAAAAAAACCATACCTTAGTATCAACATTGTAACTTAAAGGTAAAAACCAAACATTAGCAATCAATAGAAAATAGTTCATGCCATCATTAGAGCACTTATTAAGTGACATACTTAACAAAATGGATAAGACACACACACACATATAAAGATATGAAAAAGTATAAAAGATGTTGTAAAACAAAAACAAGAAAAGTTAAAGAAATTTGAAAAACAAAAATATGCAAAACAAAAATGTGTAAAACAAAAATCTAATAAGACCTGAGGGTCTCAATTGATTAGCATAGGTGGCCATCTCTCCCATGACTAAATTAAAAGGAAGAGATCCAAAATAATGAGCATTTTTTTAAATTTCTTAAAAGTGTCCAACTTCTCCCAATTGATTTTTTTAGGTTAAGTGTTGTAAGTTCATGATGCTCATATTCCAATGTATCTATGCTTTCATTGTGGGTGCAAGTTATTCCCCCAATTCGTTCCAAGCATGTTGGTGGACTGCTCTCTTGATTAGCTATCAACCACTAGGTGTTCTCTTATTTTTTGGTTGCTACATACAGGCACCTTTGTATCTGAGTTTCTTGGGCACACCAGTTGTATGCAGGAGATGCTGAGCATTCCTCCATGTCATCACCCTCTAAGTTACTATATGTGATGCATGGAACTATCTTCTTCTTGATCTTTCCATAGATATTTTCCTTATATATTTTCAAGGAAAGATCATGGATTCTTAGGCATGCATTTATGGTACTTAGCCATGCCCTCCCCATTATAATTGGGAAGTCCCCTTTGTTGTTGTTGACTTCTATCACTACAAAATCAGCTGGGTAGGACCAACAACACACAGTGGTAATAATGTCCTCCACAAGTCCCAAGGGAATAGTGATGGACTGGTCAGCCATCTCTAGTTGAATATTACTCATCTTAAGTGGAGGTAGGTTCCAGTCTTTATACATTTCTCATGAGATTAAGTTAACTCCAGAACCTGAGTCAAGAAGAGCCTCATTCCCAACGACTTGGAGGTAGATTAAGGGACTTCTAGGATTAGAGAGTTTTCTCAGAAGGTGGCCTATCTTGATCTAGTCAATAACAGTATGTGTTAACATAACCGTATGCGTTGATTCCTGTTGTTGGTTTGAAGGGAGCTCTGAAGCCTTATTTGTTGGAGGAGTGGTCATAGACTCAACCGTTTGTGGTTGTGAGAGCTTTTTTGGACTCTTGGATCTGAATAAAGATCTTATCTTTGTATGGTTATCAGAACCAGTAGTGAGTTGAAGGTTTACAGCTCTCGTAGTATTACGTTGCTATAGTTGAGTGGGGATTTTCCCTTGCATCGTTGGAGCGGGTGGTAGTGGAACTATCGGCGTATGAGTGGCAGATGGATTCGGAGGATGGTATGCATGTGATGTGTCTCCCATAGGAGAAGGAGTCCAAAAATACTCCCAAACTTGTTAGTGACGTTGTGGGGTTGCGTAACCCATAGAGTCACTTGGAGAAACCGGCTGCTGCACATGGTAGCCATACAAGTCTGGTTTTCAATAAGGGTATTGTTGTCTAGGCGGTGGCATCCCCCATGATTGTGGGTATTTCCATTGCTGGTGTTGCCCAATACGTTGTGGTAGAGTTCCACTTGGATAATATGTTAACAGTTGGTGGAATTGCCTCAAGTTACCTTCGGGATAAGGTAACCTTCAGGGTGCTTACCAGTTGTTAAATCTTGGGTTGAGTGCATACACCCCGAACTCTTGCAAATGTGAGATTATTTGGCAACATCCCTTAGGATGGTCATATTGGTAGATCTCACATCCACCTTCATTGTCCATGTTAGAATCCACAACCTCATCAGTGATAGTCATTTTTCCCTTACCCTTGCTACATGCATGGTTAGAATCTTCCACTATTTCATATCATGATCACTACTTTGCTCCTCCTTAGACTCCTCTACAATTTTTAGGACAGTTTTAATTTTACTATCTAAGGATCTCCATATTTGATCTACCTTGGCTGACACTTTGATTGTTAAATTTTGAAGTAGCAAGGTTTTTCTATTCACCAACTCCTCAAGTGGTGACTCATCCTCTTCCTTGTAGAATCTCACTCCCCTCTTTCGAAGCGAAGGATCATAGTTGTATTCTTCCATCCTTTCTCTTTTCCATAGCTCCCCTTCTTCTTTAGCTACTTGCTCCAACAATCTATGAACTTCGTGGGACCTAAGTTTAGATAATCTCCCTTGGGCATATGTCCCAAGGGTTCTCCTAGTTTCGTGTCTTAGCCCATCTACAAGGTGGCGTAGTTGATCCCGTTGTGCGTAGCCATGGCCCGGGCAATGATGTAGCAATGCATAAATTTAACTTCTGCTTCTTTTCTGAGTGTCCTAGGAAATAACTTTAACTTCTACCACCCGTTCTCAATATTCTACAAGGCACATGCATCGTGGAATTCCTGTAAGTGATTCTTCGAATCAGCGTTGTATCCCCCTTCAAATTGTGGGATATTATTCATGTCTAGTCTCTTGATCCAACTATCTTTTTGGTGCATTGTAGGTATTATCACAACCTCCATAATTTCTAACATACTCCAAGTTGCTAGTAGCGGTTCATCATGATCATCTCTCTCATGATGTCTATGATTCCTATGCTATTCCCTACTTTTCCTTCTTTCATGCCTTGACTCTCTACAATGCCCTCATCCTTGCTCTCAACTCTCTCATCGAGGGTTCTCATTTTTCTTATCCTTACCCTTATCCTCACGGTTGTGTTGTTTGTAACTATGTCTTGATGTGGAAGGAGAGGGTAAATGATGTGATGAAGGTGAAGAAGAAGGGTAAGCATTGCCATGACGATGGTTCTTACCTTCTCTTCGATGGCTATGACCCTGATCTTGATGACGATCCGAATGCCCGTCCTTATCATTTGTTCGCATTCCCTCATTGAACACTTGGTGTTCATGGGGATAAAAAATAGGATTATGAATCGTAGATTGTAGGTTCTAATACCCCACATCCTCATCATTAGGAGGGGGAACATCATTTGGTGGAGAACCTGTTATAACTAGTTCATTATCTCCAATTTTGCTTAGGACATGTGGGACCCCTTTTCCCTTCAACGATATATGGTAACTCTCTTGCTGTGAGTCCCTTAACCATTGCACTTCTGTGGGATGGTAATCTCTTGTGTCATAATCTTCTGCAACATATTTAGTATATAGCTACATCATGCCTATCTGTGCAAGAGCATGAAGGAGCATGTTAGGGACTGCCCGATCTAGGGGTAACACTATGTTACCTTGCAAGTCTCACCAATGCAGTTGTTTATTCTAATGGAGGATAAAAGTAAAATCAGGTATATACTCATCGCGATGAGTATATACCACTAGATACTATTCAGAAACTGGTAGATCTAGGTTACGTGTGTTAGACCGCTGTCTATTTCTTATGTGATCCCTAGGTGGTGAAGTGCTTGTATGAGAAGAAGAAGATATTGTTGTCTTGTCAGTGTGCTATTGACCATTGTTTAAATTTCCTTCTGATTAACCCTAAGGGTTCATTTAAGCTTTCCAACGATGTGAATGATTTCCTATGTTCTACTTAGCACACAAAAAACTTAGTCCCCAGCAACAGCGCCAATGATGAGAGGCGAGGTACCCCTACACTCAACCATATGAATACAAGCATTACACACATGATCTGGTCGAACTCCATAGACTAAGTGCCTACATGCCTTATATAACACTTAAGGTTAATTATTCGTTGTCTTCCCAGATTTACTTGTATTTGTCACAATTGTATGATTAAGTAAGTCTGAGGTATGTGATTTTTATATCTTGTCTGTTGTATCGCCTATGCTAACAGAGAAAAGGGTGAAGAGACTAATTAACTAACCTTATCTAACTAAGCCTTAATTAACCTAGCATCAATATCCATTCCCACTTACCGTTCACACCCTCAACCAATGCAACCTTCTAGGATTACCAAACACTATTCGTTGCTAGGATTACCAAGCGTAATGCACATGCTCGAAACCATCATACTAAATGCACTTAACTAGGAGTGGTGAGGATTAAGAGAGATTAATTAACTAATAAAACATTTAAACATTAACAATAATTAAAGTCCTATTTAGCTTAGTCCATGCACTACAAGGTTACACCAAAAGTTCATCTTTATTTCTGTACACAAACTTGTGCTCAGGTACAATATTTGCTCGAATAAAGATCTGTTCAGTTTAGGACTCCTATTGTGGGCACATGGAAATTATTCTATCTCTAGAGAGGTAAAACTACCAAATTTTTGCTAAGGGTCTAGATCTAGATGGAGAAAAGAGGGAGGGCCACCTCTTATTTATATATTTGGTGGCATGTTGCGATATCATGTACACGATATTGCAGGCGAAGACACGATATCGTGTATGATACATCACATACGTGATATTGTAGCAGATGCAATATCACGTATGAGATATCGCGGCCCATGCGATATCATGTCCCATCAAGCCCCTAGTTTGAATGTTAAAGTTCTTTTTGAACACCTCTAATCTCATTAATTTGATCTTCAAGGGCATTCATATAGTCATTGACTTAGGATTCCATTTCTCTCCAATTTATTCTTTGGGTTCTAGACATCGATAAGTTGAACAAATCAGGTATGTTGAAAATCCTTGGCTTTTATAGCCCTTTTTATAGGATTCAAAATCATTAGTTAGTTGTAGAAGAAATTAAAACTATCATGGATTTCTTATCGATTACCAAATCCTTATTATTTTTGGAACCCAAAACAATGAAGTAAATGCTACTTTTCTACAATCGAAAAGTTAAATCTGATGGTTCCATTGAGCCCAAAAGGTTTAAATTTGTTGGAATTGATTTTTGTTTGGTTTAAATGGACTCTAGATTCAAAATTTATATCCATTTTAAGTTTACAAAAATTGCACATTTTTCAAGACTTCCTAAGAAGTCACCCATCCCAATTCTACTCCAAAACATGCACGCTTAATGACAAAATTTTATTTCCCTTGTTACAAAAGGATCAATTTGATTTTTTGAAAATAATTATGTATTTTTAATTTAAATTAAAAATTATGGATGGAAATTTCTCTTAAAATTTTTAGTGAGTTGATAAGAATTTCAAAATTCCTTTTAATTGTCGAGAATTTTGATTTTCCCATCTACTAACAGATGACCCATCCCATGGTCTACATGGCCCTCTTCTGAGCCAATGTGGCCCATTACATGATCCCTATGACCCTTCCTTGGATCTGCATAGTAGTCTCAAGGTTCACGTAGCCTTATTATGGGTTGGCAAGACCCTTGACTAACCCTATGTGGCCCATTTTAGAGCCAACATGGCCTTTAACTAGGCTTGCATGTCCCATCTTATGGCCTCATGTGGAGAGGTAATTGTCAATGATGTTCAAAGAGGTAGTTTTTCCTGACACTGAAGGCGGTTATCGATAGTGCTGAAGGTGATTTTGGCAATGCTAAAGGTGGTTATCGATGGTGCTGAAGGTAGTTATTAGTGGCAAGTAGCATCTAGGTAGTGGATAGGTGGGTAGTGGTAAGTGCAACAATGGTAGTGGCAAGCATGGTGCAGCAGCTACTGCCAGAAGGTAGATGCTACAAAAATAGTGGTAGGCATGATGCAGCAATAGGTGCTAGAAGGTAGGTGCAGCATAGTTGCTAGTGGCAAAGGATTGAGGTAGGCATGGCAAGGCATGATAGTAGGCGATGGAGGTAGGCACAACGTGGTGTAGTAGTAGGTGGCGTGACATGGTGCTTCAATAGCCAACACGGTCACATAGGTAGATAGCATGGTGCATTGGTAGGTGGTGTGGTGGCAAATGATGTAGTGTAATGCAGCATAGGTAACATGGCTAATGGGTTGCCCTTGGGGCTGGCCCAAGGGCCAATCCATAGTTATCAACCATAGCTAACAGAAGGCTCATTGCAGCTGCCAAACCTCTCGTGACCCTCCTAAGGGCTTGCAGCCTTTAAAATTTATTATTATTATTAGTATTATTAAAATTTTATATATGTATAATTTTTTGGGGCTTGAGTTTGAACTCAAGACCTCTTACCCCCCAATTTTTTAAAAAAATTAAAATTAAAAAAGCATTTAAATTAAAAATTTTTATTTTTAAAATTGCACATAACCCAAGAATTACTGTATCTTTCAAACCATAAGTTGGATCTTGATAAAATTGGTATCATTGGAATCATCTCAAAGAGAAATTCAAGTTCAACTTAAAATAACTCTATTTTAGTGAACTTAAAAATCATAAAATTGGAAAAAGTAAATGTTAACTTTTTTTTAAAAAAAGTAAATATTAACTTTTTCTTTTAGAAAAGCACATGTTAGTTTTATTAAATCTTTGGTTATCTTAAGTTATAAATTTATCTTTACTTTTACTAAGATTATTATGATTGTATTATAAATATGAGAAGAAGAATGACTTACTCATCACAACTCAATATTAGTAGAAGATTGACAACAGAGAAGCTTGAAGAAATTTTTTTATCATCATAGAATTTTAACCATCTTCATCATGGCTTCTAAGTGTCAAGCTTCATCTCAAACTCTTTTAGGTAGCTCTCAATTGTCCACTATTATTTCACATTATAATAATGTACTCTCTACTTTCAATCATGTTCGTAGCTTACTTAGGAAAGAATGTTTCTAGTACCTTACCACTTCTAAGTTAGCTGATTGACTTATTTTACCCATTTTTAAACTCTCTCATTGCAAGGGTGTTCTTACGAAATGGTGTGAACAACACAATAGTAAGAAAATTTCTACTTCCTATTTAATTTTTGTAGCAATAATTATCCCTCTTTCTGATATTCAAGAAACCTTAGGTTTTTAACAAGGAGAGGATCCTTTAATTCCTTCAGCTTATTTTCCAAAATTTAAATATTTTTGCATAAAGGAATTATCTAATTATATTATTGATTCTACCCTTGGCAAAAGTAAATTTGTTTATGGAGATTTCATTAATGAGGCTCACTTTGATTTATGTCAATTTATTAGTAGAAAGGTTTTGTGGTATAGATAGCAATCCTATGCTAGTTCTTATTATTTTTTTATACTTCATGGTGATATAACTAGTAGAATTTATGACTATTCATTATCTTGTTTCTTTACTTGGTATAATATCATGATTGAAATTACTATTGCCTAGTAAAATTCTTCCAACTTTTATATCCTATGTTATGTATCATTGTTCATGTGTATCATCATAAGTTATGATCATAAAAAAAATGTTTTAGTTGTTACAATTTCTAATTCTGCCCTAAATTTCTTGAAGATGAGAGAGTTATAAGAAGTAAGATTATGAGTTCCAAAAAAGGTCAACTAGCTTTATAGCATGCTTAGAATTAAGAGGAAATCAATGAGGTAGTTTCATGTTTTTATTATTTCCTTTTTGTTGATCATGTTTTTATTTATGTATTTGACAATACAATTTGGGTTGCAGAATGAACCAATGAAAAGTGCTGGAGTTGCATAGGTTGAATAAATTCAAGGTACTTCAACCTTTGGCATGGTTCAACCACAAGAACATGTCACCTTTTTTACTCCCAAGGTATATATTTAAATATAAATATGTATATATACAAAATAACTTATTCTAATATCTTATTTATTTATTTATTTTAATAAATTTCATTTTGTAGAGACAATGTACTGGGCAAAGTTCTGGTAGTCCAGTAGTTATAAGACAACAAATCCAACAACAGGCTCAACAACCCAATAAATTCAACAAAGTTCAAGACAAGATGAGGGAAAGCAACCAAAGGTAATTTTTAATTATTTAAAGGTTTGAATACTTCTCTCTTTTCTTTGTATGATGTTGATTTTTGTGTTGCAGAGGTCTATGGAGTGACAGTATTTTATCTAAGAGAAGTATAAAGATGATGCAAGTGCCACTTCTAAAAAAACTCCCATTCCAACACCTAGATCACCAATCATCCCTTTTCTTTTCTACAACACCTGGACGAGGTTCCCTTCCACAGGTAGAATCGATACCATTTTTTAAGTCTATTTCATTAGTTTCTTCTTTCTCTATCCTAGGATCTTCTTATTTGATGGGAAAGATAGTGACGGATATTGGAGAAGAACTTGTGCTTCTTTAATAGATTAGTCAACAAATCTCTAATAAAAAATGCTATTCTATTTGTGAGAGTGTCTACCATCTATGGGAGTTTCAGTCCTACAACTTCAAGGTAGATTATGATTTAATACAGTTTGGAGTTCCATCATCTTTGCATCTAATTCCTAAGGATGCTCCAAATGCTATAAAGAATCTAGAGCAACTCTTAGGAGAATTTGAGAGTGCAACATGCTACACTTTCCATTTGGAGACTCATTAACAGTTCCTCCAAATTGACAATGATCGATTTTAGGTAATACTTTTTTTTATGTTAATTTTCTCATAACTCATAATTTAAATCTTGTTTTTATAGAGAAAGGAGAAGAAATGACAAAAGAACATGGATGATTTATTAATACAAATGGATATGTTAAAGATCCAACTTAAAAGAAAGGATGAATTAGCAACTGCAATAAGACATGTGATCAAGTATATCAAACAATTATGTGACAAACTAGCTAGATGCAAGGTAGTGCTTAGCAAGGTATATGCCACAACTGAAGAAAGAGAATCACAATTGAAGATGGTCATAGAGCTTCTTGAGTTGTTCAGTCATAACAAATAATTATAGTTTCTTCCTTACATCTTTCCTACTCTACTTCTTTTCCCTATTCTTCCTTTTTTATATCTTTCTTTGTTACAAAATAAAATAAAATAATAATTTCTTCCATTTTGTTATTTTTGTTAGATGTACTTATGTTCCATAATAACAATAATAATAAAATAAGGTTTTTTTCCACTTTGATTCATGAATCATGATTTTCTTTAATACCAAATGTGACATCCCATTTCCAGATGTCATAAAAATACAATCGCTTAATTTATTGCATTCATTGTTTTCTTAGATAATATACTGCAAACATTATATACATTTAGTAAATGAATTAATTGGTAAATAAATAATTGCTACTAAAGAATGAAAATAGGAAAATGAAAAGATTTTATTAATAGAAGAGAGTATTGTAACACCATTTGGGTTATCTTCCCATTCCACTTAAGCCTTAGAGGTAATCTAGCACTGCCATTACAGTTAGGCTATCCTACCAAAGGGGTGATTAGTCCCTTTTTGTCTCGCTTCCCCTATCTCTTGTTACTTGCCTCTCTCAACTCTACAACTCCATGCCTAGCATGACCTCTAACCTCAACCTTAAATGACATAGATCAAATCCTTTCTTAAGGTATACATAAATAATTGTAACTCCTCATAATGAGGTGCCCCTTCTTTTTTAAGGTTAATTACATTATTTACAATTATTTCTACCCTTAACAGGGATGTGACGTTACACTACCATGTGGCCTTAATATCCTGGAGTAGCCTATTTACCATTGACCTTGAAGCTAGGGACATCATGAAGGGTCCTTGGCTATAAATCCCATCTAAACCATGATGATGAGGAGAAAATGCATGATATCAAGTTCCTCACTAGAATCTAATCTTGGTCAAGATATCATCAAATCCTTACAAGATAACATTAAAGTTACTAAATAGCCCTTGATTACATCTACCATTCACATGTTTGCTTTTACTATGGTTGACCTTTTATTCATAGGTTTGGACAAATGATCAACATTGACAACTATTTTAGTCTACAACAAGCAAGCTAGAGTAACCTTTTATAACTTCTTTTGATGTTACAAAGAGCTACAAGCTTTGTGCAAATCTGCAAAACAAAAATACAAATTTCTCATATTCCACTTCTTGTAACCAATAATAGCGTAGGTCCACCTATTATCCCATTGTGTCCTTATGCAAATATATTTTAATCACATGTATTCTTTGACTTGTTTCTTGTTCTCTTAGAGTGGTGTTGTAAGATGAGCATAAATCCATTGCAAAGGTATAATTCATCCTGACAATAAGTTACCATGTGACTTTGATACACAAGATTCAGTTAGCTTAATCGACTACGCCAATAGTGCTTACCTCACATCACCTCTATTACCCCTCCTAAGCCATATTCCAATAGCCAAATGATGGCCTCCTTACCTTCTTAACAATGGAAACCATATGTTTGACATTCACACATCATGTCCTTGTGACATCTCCTTCGATATGCTTCATGAGTCTAGTTCATTAAATATAACACATCTCATTCAGCAAGAAGGAAAAAATCTAGTTTGCCAAGTGTAACACATCTCATTTGGCATGAAAATAGAAATCAAGTTCACTATGTGTAACACAACTCATTCAAGTGAGAAAACAACATTTGGCCTTAGCAATGAAACCCACAGAATGTTTTACCCCATAAAAAAAAAAAGGAAGTGAATTTCCAAGAAGCCAAGAGGCCATTCTAGCCTAATATTAAATAAGTGGCTACAAAAAAAAGGAGCAAAAGGTAGATGGCCTAAGAAGCCTAAGAATAAAGTGCTAGCCCCCCTCATCAAGCAGTTAATAATTCAATAAGTCAAACATGAAGACTTTTTGATGAGACATATCAACATCACATCATGGCCATCATTTCAAAATTTGGAATTCTTTATTAACCTCTTGATAACCAATATGACCTTTATCTTACCTCAAACTCATAACATTCCCCAATTACCTAATTTTACCATCATGAGCATTCCTTGGTATAGTTCGCAAACTATAGATCAAGTGTGGAGAGAGAGAAAATTTTGGTGATGAACTTGCAGCTATGTTTCATATTCTTTATTGATGTGCCTCTTAGGATAATACTCTAAACATCAACAAAGAGGGGCCAATGAAAAACCTCAAAGAAAATTTGCATTTGCATATGTAGCCTAATAGCCAGAGTATTTGCATTGTAATCTAATAAGAATTTCAAAGGCAAAAACAATTGCATATTTTCCCATTAAAAATCTCACCTCATGGCTTTTTCTATAGCTTAGTTTGAATAGTTTCTAGTACACAAAGATATAATGTGTAGCTTCCAAGCTAAAAGTCTCATTCAATTTGGCATATAGAGGCCAAAAATGTAAATATGCTGCTAAAATTTAGTAGTAAAATCCAACATATTAGTAGCTAATACATTGGAAAAATCATCCAAGAATGTTACAAACATTGGTAGGAAAAGCTCTATATGTCACATCCCCATTCCCAAAGGATGAGATTACCTAATGAAGATAGTGTCTTTTCATAACAAATATTATTGTTATATTAACAAGAGCTGAAAGGGTAGTTGTAAGTGATACCCAAAAGGGCATGTTGTAATAACGGACATGTCTCTTAAGGTAACTATTGGGGGTTTGACCTAAGGCATTTATACTTATGGTTAGAGGTTGTGCCAACATGGAATGGCAAAGTTGGTATAGGCAAGTCATGGTGTGGTGGAGCTTGTATAAGCACATCACAAGAAGCTAGGTGAAGTGGGACAAGAAGTGGACTAGCCATTCCTTCTAGCCAATTTATAGGCCTAACTATGGTGGTAGTGTTGGATTACCTCAGAGGGATAGATTCCAAAGGAAGAAAATCCAAGGAACACTCTTAGAGCACAATCCAGATACATTTTTTCATATCAATAAAGCATTTATTTTCTTTCTCTTTCTGCATTTTTCCTATTATTGCCCTTATACATAATGTTGAATATTGCATATAATTTGCATTTGGTATATTTTCTTTATATGCATAATGTCTAATATATTGTATATTTGACATTTTCCATGACATCAAAGGACAGGATTTCACAATTGGTATTACAGTAAACCACAACCTAAGGGCCATTCAGAATCATGGGTTGACTACAACATGAATGTGATGATAAACCTTGAATCCACAACATATGGAAAGCCATTGATCATCACCAAATGTACCATATATTTTTTATGCAAGTTAGAAGATGCCTTTCCATTAACTTCACAAACAATGGATCAAGCATCTAGATCCCAGAAACCAACAAAATTCTTTGATAGATATGATTAAATAATGAATATTGAGTACACCTCATCAAGATTCATGAATTACAAAAGATGTTGGTAAGACAATGATACACCAGTCCAAGTAACTTTTACTAATCTTAATACTATAATTATTAATTGGTTAGGGTTATTGTTAAATTTATCTAGAAAGTTAGTAACCATTTTCTGAATTGATTTTGTTTTGTTGAAATTTACTATCCAAGTAATCTAAAAGATTCTAGGTTACCATATGTTAGCCCAGAAATGTCAGTTCAACAAAATAGACTAGTCTGGTCCTTTCAATTTGTAAAAGAAATTAACTTTATTTTTTAACCCTAAAACTATGCCCAACACATAGTACTCATCAAGATGATTCCAACGGTACAAATTTCATCTCGAACAGACTTACAGTTTTGGAGATATCAATGTTTAAAGTTTCTTGTTGTATGTGCATTAAAATAATATTAAATTATTATTATTTTTATTAAAATAAAAAATTTGAAAAAAGATTATCGAAATTTTAGGATTGAAAATCAACCCAAAATTTTTTTGTACCTATACCAAACCCCTACCCTATCATTAGCTAAACCACCACGTCAATCACCAAGGCAAGATAGATTAAAATAATAATAAAAAGTTAAGAAAAAATCAAGTAAGAGGTCTCGGGTTCGAACTCGAGCCCCAATAATTTTTCATTTTAACATTTTAAAAAAATTTCTAGCTGAAGCCAGCCATGGTAAAGTCACTGGAAGAATGTGATAAGGCCATGACTATAGGGGATTGGCCCTTAGGCAAGGCCCAAGGGCATCCAAAATGTACATCATGCTATGCTGCCCACACAACTTTGACCTAGACCATGCAACCCTAGCACAGCCACATAGTACTGCACCTCATCCACCACGTCCATACTACGCCACTTCTCTAACCTACACTATGTGTCACTGGTGCTACTTTGATCCATCACCTTCACCACATCACTTTGCACCATGTCTACCTGCATCTACTCATTGCTACATGTGCCCTTATGCACCACTTTCTACTCTTCTAGAACACCAAACCCTCGCCTACCTACCACTACCACTCACTTGCTATCTACCACACACACCATCCATCACTACTTCATGTGTCATCCATCACTGCCTCATGTGTCGTTCATCACTACCTTCCACGCTGCCCATCACTATCTCCCATGCCATCCATCACTACCACCAGTGCTACCCATCACTACTACTAGTGTCGTCCATCACTACCTCCAGTGTGACCACATGGACCTTGAAACAACACATCACCGTGGCTATTGCTACTATTCACAACAAAATCACAAATTCTCTGTTATATGATGGAAAATTTTTAATTGTTCGTCAATTGATGGAAAAATTTGAAATTTTCGTTAATTAATAAAAAATTTAAATTTTCGTCATTAAACTATTAGTTTAAGTTAGGAACTTGCAAAAATAGTTTTCAAAATTAGAATTTGGCATAGGCATAGCAACAAAGATAAAAATTCCACAATTAAACACACTTGCTCTGGAGTAGAATTGGGATGGATGACCTCTGAGGAAGTCTCGTTTTTTGCACCAAAGTACTTAAACTCCATAAGCCATAACTTTTAATTTTAGAAAGCTTTTTCAATGAATGAAGAGTTGTTTCCTATAGATTTCAACCTTTTGAGTTCAATGGTGGAGTTAGGTTCATCCTAAGGAACCCCAAAAATTAGTTTTTACTCCTTGCCCAACATAGTGCCTTAAGATCCTCAAAAGTTTAATTTTCACACAACTTGAGCATATGATATCCATTTTTAACATATGAATAGTCATTTCTAACATTTTTCACCATTCTAAACTCAATGGTAAGGTCAAAGTTATCATTTGAGCACCCTATAATTCAATGATATTATAAATTCAACATTTTACGCTTTAAGATTTAGTACATAACCCTTACAGATAATCTTAAAATCACTATGGGATGTTATTAGTTACACTGCTA
>MNCI01034096.1:82425-106142 GCA_015680685.1 Gnetum montanum | reverse complement strand
TCAATTTAGGATGTAATTCCATTAGCCAGTGCATATTCTACTTACTTTGAATCTTCAGTAAATAAATTAGACTCTAGAATTTAGGAACAAATGATGTTGATGAATAGCACTCATCAAGAATCATAGTTTACAAATTATTCTACAATGATTAATGAAGATGGATCAACAACATTCTTCATTGAGAATTAGGACTATATTTTGTATGATGCTTGATTCTTTCAAGTTATCAAATTACTAGAGTTGATTTCTATAGAAGAAGTTGAGAAAAATCAAGATCAAGCCTTGCCATCATGAACAAGACCATCTGATCATATACTACTTATGGTAGAATTACAGTTACTCCCATCAGTTCATAAGGTTGATCAAGATGAAGAAATATCTCACTCTTACTTTTATTTGATGATATTATTATTTTATTCATTATTTAATTTATATTTCAATTAGATAAGTAAAATATCTATGATAATAAAAATTGGAGATAAAGAATTTGCCATGCCTTCACTTGGGTAACCAGATCCAAGTTGCACCTTTGTATGATCCAGGTTAGGATTGGTGATTGGTGGTTGATAAATCTTTAATTCATATTTTTTCATTATCTTGGAAAATCAAGTATCAAGAAAGTAATATTTAATTTTCCATATAATCTTTCTCACATATATCTTATTTGTAGAATAAGCAAGAAACAACTTCAAGTTCAAAGGAGAAATCAAATTCTTAGAGCACAGAATCATGAAAGAAAGCATTAGAGCTAGAAAAAGATAGAGAACATGGATTCATTCAAGGATGAATGAAACCTAAGGAGGGTAGATTGTCACATCCCCATTCCCAAAGGATGTTGTTGCCTAATGAAGATGGTGTCTCTTCATAACAAATGTTATTGTTATTTTACCAAGACTCGAAAGGGTAGTTGTAATTGATACTCAAAAGGCATGTTGTAATAATGGACGTTTCTCTTAAGGTAACTATTAGGGGTTTAACCTAAGGAATTTATACCTGGAGTTAGAGGTCGTGTCAGCATGGAATTGCGAAGTGAGTATAGGTAAGTCATGGCGTGGTGGAGTTGATATAAGCAAGTCATAGGAAGCTGAGTGAAGCAGGACAAGAAGTGGACTGGCCATCCCTTCTAGTCAGGTTATAGGCCTAATTGTGATGGTAGTGCTAGATTGCCTCTAAGGGATAGATTCCAAAGGGAGAAAACCCCAAGGAAAACTCTCAAATCATGATCTGGATACACTTTTTCATATCAATAAATCATTCTTTTCTTTCTCTTTTTGCATTTTTCCTATTATTTCCCTTATAAATAATGTCTAATATTGCATATATTTCACATTTGGTTTATTTTCTTCAAATGCATAATGTCTAATATATCATATATTTGATGTTTACCATGACATCCAAGGATGGGATGGTACACTATATGTTGGAGGTTCCTTAGCTACAAATTTGGATGGTGGAAATGCCAATTACCTAGCATAACAATGCCCAAAAGTTCATATACATTGGCATATATGCTAACAAGAAATCCCAACTACATTGGAATTTTGAACCAAAACCCAAACTATGTTGGCATTCACCATTGTAGATTATGCTTGTCAAAATCATTTGACATACTATAACAATCAACAATGTGAAATTAGCAATGCTCCAACCTACTTAATCCAACATCTTGCACATCTTTAGGACTTTTTGAAATTTTGGCAAACTCGGGTCAAACTAGAGACATTCAAAGCAAGGTAAATTTCAAAAGTCCATAACTATCACATCCCCATTTCCAAATGATGTTGTTGCCTAATGAAGATGGTGTCTCTTCATAATAAGTGTTACTATTATCTTAACAAGACCCACAAGCATAGTTGTAATTGAGACCTAAAAGGGCATGTTGTAATAACAAACATGTCTCTTAAGGTAACCTTTGGGGGCTTGACCTAAGGCATTTATACCTAGAGCTAGAGGTCATGCTAGGATGGAGTGGTGGACACAATATAGGTAAGTCACGGGACCTGAGTGAAGTGGGATAAGAAGTGGGGTGGCCATCCCTTTTGGCCAAGTTATAGGCCTAACCGTGGTGGTAGTGTTGGGGCCTTTGAGGGATAGATGCCAAACAAAGAAAACCCCAAGGAACACTCTCATAGCATGATCTAGATACTTTATTACATATCAATAAAACATTTTTTTCTTTCTCTTTCTTCATTTTCCTGTTATTTTCTTTATACATAATGTCGAATATCACTTATATTTCACATTTGGAATATTTTTTTTGTGCACATAGGGGCCTTTGAGGGATAGATGCCAAACAAAGCATGACATCCAGAGATGAGATGTCATAATAACCATCGTAACTAGCCTATCCAATGTGAACAGTTGATGAGTTGTTGTTGGTTGGCTACATCAACGAGGCCCCATTCATGAGGCCCCATTGATGCATCTCAACCTACGTCAACAATGCCTTGTCGCTGTAATGTCTATCCATTACCTATAAATGCGTGCCTACTAGCCACATTTATGGGGAGTCTAGATTTTAGTAGTAGTAAAGCTCTTGCATTTTTTCCATTCAAAAGTTAGAATTTTTTCTTAAGTGCTTGCAATAGGAGTATTTATTCAAGCATTGTTGTACCTGAGCATGACAATGTATGTAGTAATAAAGATGAGCTTTCTGATAAGCCTTGTAGTACTTTGGATAGATTAGCTCTTTTATTTATGCATTCAATTTTTACAATTATTTTTTAATTATTCTCTATTATTTCACAAATATTTTCTAGCAATTGAGTTAATAAGATTATTAAGCTAGATAGATTAAATACATAAGTATGACTACTTCAAGTGTAACCCATATTCTCTTGGTAATCCTAGTAGCGTTATTGCTTGATATGTCCAGTAGCATAGCATTTGGATGTCCAGCAATGGATATGTGGGTTAAGGATGTGTACAGAAAGTGGGAACAGATACTTATGTTAGGATTAGTTAAATAGTAGTTAATTAATTAATTTATATTAGTTAATCAAATTTTTTTACCTATTTTTCAAACACCCAAAATATAAAATAAAAATTGATAAAAATTAGATGCCTTAGTTACACTTAACCATACTAATGTACATCACAAGTGTAACTAGGAGGATAATGATTGACTTTAAGGCTAGATTCACTTCCTAAAGGGCTAATGCACTGGAAGCAATGAAGTCTACATAATTCAACTGAATCATGCATGAATTCTTTGTCATTCATATGGTTGGGCGTAGGGTTACCTCACTGCTCATCCTTGGTGCTATCTCTAGGGACTTTGTTTGTGGAACATGCATTATTTAGGTCTAAGTGAATACCACTAATATTGTTGTATGAACCTAAAAGTTCATAACATTTCCACTATACATAAAATATAAAAGCACACTAAAAATTTCATTTTGTTTTACAAAATGTCTTCTTCTTCTTGTAACCCTGAAGATACTAAACCATTGGTCCCATAGGAATGCAAGGTGATGTACACTCATCTAGATGAGTTTGTGCTAAATTTCACCTTCATCCTACATCAGGATGAACAAATGCAATGGCATGATATGGAGGGCAATGTCATTTTTTCCCTCAATAGATCTATGCCCAGAATGCTAATTAAAACCCTTAAGAAGTTGGGCATAGCATATCTTCATGAAGAATACATTGTGAATAGATACGACACTTGAAACTATTTCCCCACTGAAACACAACGTAAGCGAGATAAAAATTAGGAGAGACTCCATGAGATCACAAAGGGGAAACATTACACTAACCCCTTATTCCTACTAGATCAAGAGAAAAATGAGGATCCTCCCTTAGAAGGTTCTCAACATAAAGATTCTCCACCCCTTGCTAATGATAGTAAGGATGTGAACTTGACCCTATGATCAACTATTTATAATTGGATTCAAGGAAGAGTAATAGCTAAGGTAGGGACTCGAGTGAACTAACATCACAATAAAAAGAAATTTAATGATGGAGATTGTAAAAAGTGTAAGAGTGGTGGTGGACACCATAGTGGTGGTGATAGTCCACCTTCCTCTTTATCCTCTTCATTTGATTCCAAACATTCCTCTTCATCTAATGGTTCTCATGAAAGCTGCTATCAAAACAACCATGATGAATGTGATTGAAAAAATAATAATGACTATGAAGGCTGCAAAAACTAAAGGGATGGCCAAAACCATCATTAACATCATCAACACAACAATAATGATGAACCTTTTGTCATGACTCAAAGTATTCCTAACATTGTGGAGGTAGTAAGGATTCTAACTAGGCATATGACTGATAGTCAGATCAAGTGCCTAGATATGAACAATATCCCAAGATTTGAGGGGGGATACAATTTTGATCTACAGGAACAACTACAAGCTTTTCAAGGCGCCTATGCCTTACAAAACATCAAGAACTAGTGGTAGAAACTCAAGCTTTTCCCAAGGACACTTATTAAGGAAGTTGAAAGTTGGTATCGGTCCTTAGAACTAGAATCTATCCAAAGATGGAGTACCATGTAAGAATTGTTCAATGAAAAATATGAAACATACTTTAGAGTGTCTAATCTGAGGAGGCAAATCCAAGGTTGGAAAAAAAGAGTACATGAACCCTTGGATGCTGCCATGGGCCGATATTATTCACTCTTACATAGATTTCCTAGCCCTAGTTACTCTTAGAAGAAAGAAACAAGATGGGCTCAAAGAAGAAACAAGAAGAATCCTTGGGGTGTATGCCCAAGGGAGGTTTTTTGAAATTAGAGCTCATAAGATCCAAAGGCTATTTTCATAGGTAGTAAAAGAAGAAGCTAAGCTACAAAAAAGGGTGAGTGCTGAAGAGTACAATAGGAACCCTTCCATCAGAAAATGCGAGGTTTGATTTTGTGATGAAGAGGAGTCACTACTTGATGAAGTGGTGAACAAAAACATCTTTCCTATCCAAAAATATAATTTTGACATTTCAACCAAGGTTGACAAGTTATGAGACTCTTTGGATAAAAATTTTCAAACCACTTTGAAGACTATTGAAGAATCCAAAGATCAAAATAGTGATCGTAATCATACATGGTAAAACGAAGTTGAACATGCCTATCAAAGAGGTAAAGGCAAAGCTACTGCAGTAGAGGAAGTTGTGGAATCTAACTCTGATGATGAAACTAAATGTAAAATCTATCAATATGAACATCCAAAGGGATGTTTCCCTGTGGTGTCACACTTACAAGAATTTGGAGTATATGCATTGAACCCCTACCTAGCACAAAGGCAAGCCCCAAGACAATTGCCTTATCCTCAAGGTAATCAAAGATAGTTTCACCAGCAACAATAAGCTTACTACCCAATTGGAACTCCTTCAGAACCTTATAAATAGTACCAATAGTGGTACCAACCACAATTGTGGGGAATGCCACCACCAAGGTAGCAGTATCCTTATAAACAACCAGACCCATACAGGTACTATGTTCAGCAACCCATCTCCTCTAGAAGTTCGATAAGTCATGCATCATTCTAGCATCACTATTACCATCCAAAGTACAACTGAACACATTCACCATCTACTCAAGGGAAAAACCCATATTAGTATCCTTATCATCCTTCACATCCCTCTACACATACACCTCCACCTTCAACTCAGTTACCTCCTGCTCCATTCATACAAGGTGAAATTCCTCCATAGTCGTAGCAATGAAATGCTACAAGGGCTGTACACTCACAACCAATTTTTGAACCAAGTGGTTTGGATAGTCAATTAAGGAAATTACCTTTATTTTTCCCCAGCAGTCCTCTCCAACCCTCACAACCTACTCTAGCTAATCACCCTGTATCTCCAGTACCCCCATCCTCTACATCAAATACCTTTGAGCATCCTTCAAACCAAGTGTCACCTAGGATCTGCACTATAATACTAACTCATGTTGTTTATGAATAGATCAAGGTTGGAAACCTTCCTACAAAAATATTTGATCTAGGAAGTCTATTCATCTTTCCACAAATTGTTGGATAAGAGCCATGCAAGGCACATCTTGACTCTAGTTCTAGAGTTAACCTCATCTCCTATGATATGTACAAATCCTGGGACCTACCACCTCTTAAGAAGAGAAACATCTATTTAGAATTAGTAGATCATTCAACTACGATCCCTTTGTGATTAGTAGAGGACATTGTGACAACATTTTGTGGGTAGTCTTATCCTACTGATTTTCTAGTAATCAAGGTGGACAACTGCAAAAGTGACTTCCCCATCATCATGCGAATGGCTTGGTTTACCACAGTTGATGTGCAAATGCGTATAATGGACCTATCTCTTAAAATATCTAAGGATAATGAGTTAGGAAAAATTAAGAAGAAGTGTATTCTATGCATCATGTACAGCAACAATGGGTGCAATTGTGTGCAAAAGATTTGTTCAATCAAAAGTAGATACATTAAGGCTTGCAATCAGTATGTGCAAGAAATTAATATTCAACTATGTCTATACACAAAAACCACAAAGTAGGAGGGCACCTAGTGGCTGATAGTTGATTCAGATAGCAACACAATATGCATGGAGCCAACTGAGAGTTTAACTTATGCATATGTAGAAGGCATAGACAAAATTGAACAAGTCCATTTCCAACTCTCTAATGAAGATGATGATAATTGTTAGGGAGAGTTGGAGATCCCTAATCATTTCAAGCAAGAACCCTTAGAACTAAAAGCTTTACCAATCATAATGGAGTATGCATTTTTAAAGAATGGTAAATCAGTCATCATTAATGCCAAACTTGCTCTTGAACAAAAAGAAAAGTTGTTGAAAGTGGTAAATAAATGGTCGATAGCCTTCTCTTGGTCATATACAAAGCTAATAGGAATCAATACAAGGATATGCTAGCACCACATCTACATTAACCTAGCCATGAAGCCTAGAAGGTAGTTGTAGAAATGGCTAAATCCCAAATTGAAGCAAATTATTACGGAGGAAATAGAGCAACTCCTCAAGGTAGGGTTTATTTATCTAATTGAAAATAGTGAGTGGATTAGTGTACTCATAATTGTACCAAAGAAGGATGGTAAATGGAAAGTTTGCATTGACTTTAGGTTGTTAAATATGGCAACATTTAAAGATCATTTTCCTTTGCTATTTGTGGATCAAGTATTAGACACCATATCCAAGCATTATTATTATAGTTTATTGGATGATTATAGTGGCTATAACCAAATCCAAATTGCACTAGAAGACTAAGCCAAGACAACATTCACAAGTCCCTAGCTAACCTTTGCATACTATAAGATGCCATTTGGCCTATGCAATGCCCCTGCAACATTTTAACGCTTGGTCCTTAGTATCTTTCAATAACAAATTAGTAGTCATATTGAAGTTTTCATGGACGACTTCTCCACCTACTAAGCTACATTTGAGCAAGCCTTGGACTAACTTGAGCAAGTACTAAAGAGATGTGTTGAAACACATCTATAGCTCAATTGGCAAAAGAGCCATCTCTTGGTCCAAGAAGGCATTGTGCTAGAGCACCAAATTTTTTAGAAAGAGATTGAGGTAGACCCAAAAATAAATGGTCATATAAGGAATAACATGTCAACTAGAGATCATTAAAGATGTTTGGTCATACCTTGGACACACTAGTTACTACCTACACTTTATTGAGAATTTCTCTAAGATTGCAAAGCCATTGGTAAAACTTACAGAGAAAGATGCACCATTTATTTAGAGCAAGGAATGTAAAAATGCATTCCAATAATTAAAAGAGAAACTCATAGAAACACCAATCCTATGAGCACCAGATTGGTCCAAACCATTCCATATCATAACAGACGCATCTAACTGTGCTTTGGGAGTAGTACTCATGCAGATGGATGATATGAAACATCCATATTATATCCACTACACAAGTCAAAGCATTTTGGGAGCACAATTAAATTACACCACCATGGAAAAGGAATTAATGGTAATGGTGTACACACCAGAAAAGTTTAAACATTTTGTGCTAGGTTACAAAGTATTTGTTCACATGGACTACAGTGCAACTCACTTCCTTAGGAATAAGCCAATGGTGAGCCCTTGTGTTATATGGTGGCTTGTGATCTTGTAGGAATTTGATGTTACTATGGTAGATCGAAAAGGGACCAAGAATGTGATCACTGACCATCTTTCTTACTTAAGATGGGATAGCAAAGAGGAGGAGAGCCTACTCTCTAATCAGTTTCTAGATGAACTCCTCTTTACTGGAGTAATAAATGAACACATGCCTAAAGAAGCAATATGGTATAATGGCATCCTCACATATCTTCTCAATCAAGAGATGCCATAAGAATTGGATTTTAGGAAAAAGAAAAAATTTCTTCATTGGGTTAAATAGTTTATGGAAATTAATAGACACCTTTACAAGATGTGTGTTAATGGCCTGATCCATTGGTGTGTCCTTGATGATGATCAATTACATGCTCTCTAGGATGCTCATGAAGGACCTTGCAAAAGCCACTATGTGGGAATATGCATGGCCATAAAAATTTTTGATAATGGGACTCATTTCATAGGCGCCACATTTAAAAAATTAATGCAACACTTGGGGGTAGAACATAAATTAATAACACCTTACCATCCCCAAACCAATGGTCAATCAGAGGTAACCAACTGAGAGATTACAAAAATATTAATGTGAACCATTAGCAAATATAGAAAGGATTGGAGCACAAAACTTAATAATGCTCTTTAGGCTTATCGATCATCTTGGAAACTTCCTCTTGGATATTCTCCCTATGAGTTAGTGTATGGGAAACTTCCAGCACTCTCAATTCAATCTAAGCTTCATACACTCTTAACAACCTATGATATAAACCTTAACCTAAGTTTAGCACAAAAGGAAAGATTGATCAATGTGAATGTACTAGACGAAAATTTCTTGGTGGCCCTATCATTGAATGAGGTGAACAAGGCATTCAGCAAGCAACGCCATGACCTTAGGATTAGGAAGATAAGGTTTCAACCAAGAGATAAGGTCCTCTATTGGAAATCCACACATGTACCTCAAAAGGAAAAATTTCAAACATTGTGTGAGGGACCTTATATAATTGATCAAACCTTTCCCTCTAGGGTCATGATAATTCACAAACTTGACAACCCAAATAAAAAGTACTTGGTCAATATCCAAAAAATTAAACTTTTCCTAGAACCAAGATTGGCCAGTATAAATATAGCCTCACCTAATGGACACTCACGTTCTATTTTTTAGATCTCCTCCTTTCAACTCAATCATGGGGGAGATGGCCATTTATACTGACCATTACTATGGCCTCTCAGTCTTTCTACTCTTTTTATTTTTTACATTATTGATTTTACAATTTTTTATTTTCTAATTTTCTAATTTTATATCATTTTTTAGTACATTTAAATTTTCTTCATTATTTTACACTTTCTAATATATTTTACTTTATTTTTTTTCCTGTGTTTCTTTTGATTAAGTATGATATTTTCTCATTTTTACTAATAAATCTACTTTATTGTCATAGGACACAATGTTGTTGTTGTTGTTTCCTAATGATGGTTTGTGCTTAATGTGTGATTATCCATGTTTGGTTTCTATTTTTGAATTCTAATGTTTGATGACTTTGACATGGTTTATTTTTCATGGGACAGGCAATGAGCCCACATTATCCATCCATCCAAAGAACTCTATGGTTCTCCTTGTTCTGGGAATTTGAGGTTCATTTTTCATTAAAGAAAAATTTAATCAATTACTAACCTTGGTAGTTCTGGAATTAAGAAGGATCCAAAAGTTTGTAAAGGGTGGGACTTCAAGGGGACTCTATACTCTTTGTACTCTTCTTCTTTCTTGAGTGTTTTTTCGAGGAATTCTTACCATTCCATACCACCTAATGGTAGGAAAACAAATAACGTCCTTGCATGGTGTGGTTCCCCTCATTCAAAAAACATGATGGAAATTCAAACCATACCCCTTCTACATGAATAAGTCCTTGCATGGTGTGGTTCCTATCTCAAAAGAAAAACTAGTGGGAATTCAAAGCACACCCCTTGGACAAATAAAAGGACTACAAGCATTGGTTATGAAACTCGAGAGACATACACTTATCCTTGAAGGTCCCCTCTAAGTAAGGCCCTCTCTCTCTTACATCCTACTTCTCTCTCCTCTTTTTGGAATGGTGGTTATCTTACAGGGACACACTTGTGTCTCAAGTGGGTGGATTGGTCTTAGAATGGTGATGCAAAGTCACTGAAAGTGGATGGATTTGGTCTGGAATGAGGATGGAACTTCTCAGGTCATTTTAAGCACAATTCCAAAAGGGACTTCTTATGACCTTAATTTGGAACTCCATTTCATCTTCTCTATCATCCGTCCATGCTGCCATAACTCACCTCACTATCAAGTTCTATGTGATGCTCTTTGTCTTAGTCTAATGTATTAGGATTCTTGAGTGGATTCTTTTGGGTTGGTTCTTAACTTGTCATGATCATTAAATTGACTATGGAGCCCATGGACCCCCCTTAGTTGAGGTTATGTAAGGACATAAAGGACATGAGCTTGCTATGGGAAGGACCCACTTGCATAGGTTTTGGCTTGATTAGTTAAGATTCCCTACCTTTGACATCGCTAGAATCTTATATTTTGTATTTTCCATTATGCAAACTGCTTAGTACTCCTTAATCTTTCACTACATTCATCCATTACATCAAATGTTTTCCATTTTTTCAAATTTATGAACTTCAACACACTCTTCTCATGATTTCATACTATTCTTTTTCTTCTAAGCTTTGATTTGATCCCAATCAAAAAATTCCTTGTATTTTGAAAGTTTGACCAAAGTCAACAAAAGTCAACAACGGTCAACAACTACATCATCGAGGCCTCGTCAAAGCAGCCAACCTCGTCAACGAGGCCCTGTGGTCTCATCGACACAATACAAAAATACTATATATATCGTTGGACACTTTGGAATTTTTTGTCATTTACTCATAAAACACAGGGAATTTTTGTAACTTTTCATAGCCCAAAACTTTCTAGAGTCCATAAATTTCAAACTATTTGTCCAAATCACTCTATTTTTTGATCTTACACTTATTAGAGGTAAGATTTTTATCATGGTGGCCACAAACCTTAGGGTTTCTAATGCAATTTTCGAAAATTTTTGTCTAACTCCCCCAAGGGTTAGTAACCTTAATCATACATAAACATCAACTTTTTCCAAGTTAACCCTTCAAACAACCTCTGGGATGATTTATCAATGATAAGGCATAAATAGAAATAACAATTAAGTAAATTAAATTTTCCATAATTTCAACTTAGCCAAGTGTAAATACCCTCAAGAGGTAAGGTATCCCAATTTTTTTTAAGGTTACACAATGATTGCTAATCCATGGTTCTATTGTGATTGTAGATGGCACCCAAACAAAAGCACCCACAAGAAGCAGAACACTCACAACCATGGGAGAAATGACCTAGAGCTGGAAGGGGCTAGCAAGAACAAGGCCAATAACAACAAGAGGTCACCCATGCAACGGGACCTCTTTGGGAGGAGCATGAAGTGGAATCTATTTGATAGATTCCAGAAGAAGAAGTGCCTACAGAACAGTCTCAACAAGAAGAAGTGTCTAAACCTGTGCCAAGGCTTGAGGTCACTCTAACTCAAGCCTACCTAGACATCATCAAGTCCTAAGAGATCCAAAGATCAACTCTTCAAGAGATAAACTTCAGACCATTTTTTAGAAAAGGCTTCAAAGGATGTCAAAACACAATTGCAAACCTCTCCCATGTGGCCAATCATCACAACCAGTGGGGAATGGTACATGGGAGAGACCTATCTCTTGTAGAATAGCTGAAGGCTAGGCTCTATTGTAAAAATCAAGGATGTTCAAGTGTCCTACTTAGTGAAGGCCATCACATAGGCACTAGGGTTGTTAGACATCGAAACATATTTGGTGAAGATATCAACAAAAGGTGATCCTAAGGCAAAAAGAACGTGGACCCAATGATGCTACGGGGTGGACTGTAAGAAGTATGGTGCACTCACACTAGTGGAGTGAATGTATTTCAAGATTGCAGCCTATCACCTCATTCCAATGATGAGGCCAAGTAAGGTGACTACCTTCTCCACTCATGCATATGCCACTCTAAGCAAGAAACTTCTCATTAACCTTCCATAGCTAATTTATTTAGAGATAAAGAAATGCTTCAATGAGAATGAACATGGAAGGAGGACCCTACCCTTTCCATGCCTCATAAGGAAACATTGCAAGAGGGTAGGTATTGTTTACTATTCAAATGACACTCTCAAGCATGCTTCTTTGGCCTCATGGGCAAGAATCATGAAAGATAAAATGCCAACAACCATTCAAGAAGAGGAGCTACCACCACCACCACCCACTCAGGAGACAACAATGAGTTATCTTAATTCTTGAACATCTGTGACAAATCCAAAAGTGGTTCTTTAGTGAACAAGAGTAGCAGGTAGAAACAAGTGGGATAGATCCATCTGTGTATCTACCAGTAATGGGTTACCTTAATGAGGTGGCTTGAATAGTTAGCCAGATGGAGAGAGGTGGTTTTATTTTCTCTACCAAAAGAATGTAGCTACCTTCAAAGTTGGATCCTAATGCTCAGGATGTGACAGTGTCATTAGAAACACATCATCTATTCCTAAAAATCTCAGGGAATGCTAACTTTCTTGGTGAGATTGGAGGAAGGTGAAGACACAACTATCTTGGTGATGTAACACCAATGGTAGGAAATAGTAGTAGAAGTGGTAGCTGACCATGTAGCTGAAGCATTAAATGCAACAACGATGTTTGTACTAGATGTATCTACACTCCAAGATGTGAAAACATTTGCAAGCATGGTCAATGGAAAATTGAATGTATCCCAGCATGAAAAACTACTAGAAAAATTGGTAGGAACTAGGAAATCGACTCCAAATATCTTTAATATTTTAGAGAACATCATTGAAACCTAGTTAGAGCTATTGAATGTAAGGGGTATGTGTATCATCCTAGAGGGGAAACTAAAAATGGCCCAAGAGAAAAATCAACATTTGGCCATGGAGGTTGTTGAACATCGTGCCCAACTTGTAAAGCAAACAATCCTTAGCCTAGCAACAATAAGAGATGAAGCTATTAAACAGCTTCAAGAATGATTTCAAAAGGCTGAGGAGGAAGCAACAATGGCCATATTCAAATTTTCCATGGTAGAAGCTGAAATGCATTCAATTAAAAAGGACTTAATTTAGATGCACCAAGAAAATGAAACATTAACCATGCAAAATCATCTCCCTTGAAATGTTGATGCTCAAAGAGATCAAATGTAAGAATTCATTCATCAATAGTAGGAGCAGCTTGCTAGAGTCAACACTAAATTGAGAAAATTAACTGCAAAGGACCACAATCTGTCAACGGAGGAGGTATTCACCTTATGGCAAAAATCTACCATCGCAATCGCTGCCTAGAAAAATGAAGCTCTAATGTTTGAGAAGGTGAAAACCCACTATAGGGACCAAGTTGGCTTGCAACAGGAAATTAATGAAAAAGAAATCCAAATGGCAAAGGCTAAAGTAACTAAACTCTACTAGCAACTCCAACAAGAAAGAGAGAAGTGGCAACCCATCCTTGATGGGATTGATGCCTCCAACAAAGCAAAAATTCTCTTGAAGGAGTTATAGATAGAAGAAATGATAGAATATATGGAGTTGGCCTCTCCATTATGTAAACTTGGCAATGCTGATAGCCAAATAGTTGTAGTTAAAGATGGAGAAGATGGTGGCTATCTCATATCTACTATATGAGGCCAAGTTTGAACACCACAAGGACACCAAGTAAAAGCTTGAAACTACTAACATTGAACTAAAAGTTCTCAAAGGATTATTCACAGATCAACGATCCATCACCGAGGACCTAGCTAGATGGATGAATGACTACCAGGAGCTAAAGAACATATTCTGAGCATTTAACATTGAACATAAATAGTTTTCTACCTAGTTTGTCAATGTCAAGAAGTTATTTCTAGTGATCCCGTGTCCTTGGGATGTGCCTATTCCAACCCACATTGGGGAAGCTATGTGGATGGTGCATGATCCTGAGAGTGAGGAGAAAATGAAAGTACTATTGGATGTTTTCTACCTCCCATCTAAAGTTGTTGTAGTAGTAGGACAATCACAGCCACCTCAATCACTACCAGTGCATGAAGCCAGTGTAGGTTCCTTAGAGCCTTAGGAACCACCACCACCTAGGACTATTTGATATTCTCCAAAAATCTTCACATCCTCAAGGAATGTGTTGTCCAATTTTTGAAGATTTGTGTTATGGTGTTAAATTTTGTGTCCTAAATACCATCATATTTGTAATGTGTTGATCCATGCACCCAAGCACTTCATTTTTGTTAAGTCAATCAATTTTTTTTTGTTCAAATAAATGTCAATCAATAATCCCATACCTTCCCAATTTTGTAAAAGAACTAGAGGATAATGTTAAACTCAAAGTCCTCAAAAGACGATTCATAGGTCAGCGATCCATTGCCAAGGACCTAGCTAGATGGATGAATGAATACTAGGAGCTAAAGAACATAGTTCAAGCATTTGAAATTAAACATAAATAGTTCACAGCCTAGTTTGTCAATGTTAAGGAGTTGTTTCCAGTGATCCTGTGTCCTTGGGATGTGCCTATTCCAACCCACATTGGGGAAGCTATGTGGATGGTGCATGATTGAGAGAGTAAGGAGGAGAAAATGAAAGCACTACCGAATGCTTTCCACCTTCCACCTAAAGTTGTAGTAGTAGCAGGACAACCATAGCCACCTCAACCATAGAATAACACGTATTCACTTAGTAATCCTAGTAGCGTTATTTCTTAGTACACCTAGTGGCATAGTGTTTGGTCATCCAGTAGTGAATATGTGGGTTCAAGATGTGTACAGAAAGTGGAAATGGATACTTATGTAAGGATTAGTTAAATAGTAGTTAATTAATTAATTTAGATTAGTCAATCAAATTTCTTTTACCTACATTTTGAGCACCCAAAATATAAAATACAAAATGATAAAAATTAGATGCCTCAGTTACACTTAACTATACCAATGTACATCATAAGTGTAACTTGGAGGACAATGAGTGACTTTAAGGCTAGATTCACTTCCTAAAGGGCTAGTGCATTAGAAATGATAAATTCTGCAGAATTCAACTGAGTCATGTGTGAACGCTTTGTGATTTGTATGGTTAGGCATAGGGGTACCTCGTTGCTCACCAATAGCCTTCATGGAGAGAACAAGTGGCAAATCAATAGAGTTTGATAGATCATTTGAGCTTTTAACTATAGATCCAAACATGCTCTGTGTCAAATATGCTATTAGCTTTTAAAGCTTGTAATTTGTATTTTCTAAACATTATTTTCCTCCACATTTAATACAAAGTTATAGCTCTTTATGTATTTATTATGCTTTATTTATTTCTATATTATTTAAATTATTTATGTTGGGAATTGCCATTTTCCACACATTTTTAATGCTCAGTAACAAATCCACTAACTTCTCAAGTGATTTTTTGGACGATTTGAGGTGCTCTAAATTCTCTTTTGAGGTCCATTTGGATCTAAGGTTAAACTATCATATGCTAAACTATTTGGCCCTCCAACACTAAATTTTTCCACCTCTACATTTAGATAAGTATGAAGTTGCATAGTCTAAATATGTTCTAGTATGGTAGAGAAATTGAAGTGATCCAATCATGGTTCTATAATGGTTGCATGTATGAGAGGAGTCATATCTTTACTGGTTAACTTAAAATTGTATGGCAAAGGACTATTGACTAGCTTCTCATTTTTTAGATTGAATTTTTTAATTATGGAATTTTCATATTTGGTTTGATAAATCTTCATTTCCTCCTTATATTTGTTTACTTCAATTCCTATGAAGTATTTGATTTCTCTAAGGTTCTTTATTTTTAATTGAATTTTCATGTCATTATTGAAATATTTTACTAACCTTTTATCCCTACACATCATTTCTTATTATACCTATTGTAAGCCTTCTGGAGTGTAGACTCTCTCTGTGGGGGAATCTACATTAAAATACTAAGAGGTTCAAGTGTTTGGAATTTTGCATCTACCTCAAGGGATATATAAGTGTATCCTACAAAAGCATCATAACCTATTAATTTCCATTATTAATTCATTAAGAATCCTACAAGATACTATATTATTCACCCAATAGGAATATTTTAAGGTGGTAAGCTTTGCTAGATACATTAGTGAGTTTATTCCATTATACAACTAGTTTATCTTCTTGGCAACATCATTTTTAGTTTTATTTTTTATTTATAACTCATTCATTTTCCTTCCGTTTCCTCCCCCTTCACTCCTCCCCCTCCTCTCTTATGCCTCCAATTTTCTAAGCTAACTGATACACAATTTGTATTAATGTCTGGTTACTCGCTCTTTTCTAAATCTGATAACCCAATGAAATGGAAGGGTAATAGTGGATGTCACTTACATGACCACCTCTTTTCAATGATACTAACTATGCCTTCTAAAAATATCAAGTACAAACATATTTAGAATCATTTAGGTTTGATATGTGACAAAGCATTATGAATGGATATAAGGCACTAGCAAAGGAATGATCAAAATGGAATAAAATTGATAACAAGGCTTTCATGAGTGATTCAAAAGATATGAATGTTATAGAATCTACATTAACACAAAGAAGTAAAACTAATTCAACCATTGCAAGATAGCTAAGGAAGTTTGGGTTACCTTGGAGGCAACCTATGAAGGTATTAAAGAGATTAAGTAATCAAAACTACTTCTCCAATTAAATCTCTTTGAGAATCTCAAGATAAGAAAGGATGAGAGGATTCATCTTAGTTTCATTAAATGGGTAGACCAAAATCCTTCCAAAGGTAAAATTATTTATAAGATTATTAGAAATTTGAATTTTGAATACAAGATGAAGATCATTGTTATAGAAAAGGTAAGAGATTTTGATACTATAAAATCTAAGAAAATTCAAAGTGCTTTTACCACTTATGAGATGACTTTAGTTGAGAAATAAACACTAATGAATGATCCTATCACCCTTTTCTCAAACCAAGAAAAAGATGATAAGGCCAAAATAACATAAATTATGACCTTCATGTATAGTGATAATAATGATCTTGATGATCTAAAGCTAGTGCTACTCACTAGGAAAGTCAATAGAATGATTTCTAACTAGCTTAACGAAGAAAGAGAAAGGTCAAGAAAAAGATAACCAAGAGGTAAGTTATGCAATAAGGTATGAAGGCCCACTTTCTCTAAAGATATTATGAACATTATTTGCTAAGTATGCAATGTATGAGAACATATTACCTTGGAATGTCCAAGTATCAAAAGGTTGTAGGATGAAGTAAAACCAAAAGAAAAAGAGAACTTTCTTGTTAGTAAATGAATGAAGAAGAAGAGGATAGTGAAAAGGTAGTGGCTCTAACTCTCAACTGACATGCATGGCCATAACATCTTTTGTGGATTATTAAACTTAGAAAGGTGGGGGTGAGAGGGGAGGGGAATAGAGGAGGATGATTAAGTTCCCCAAATTGAAATTATTTAGACAAAGCATGCACACCAAATTTAACATGGTTTCCTAACTTAGGTAGTCCACACTCAGAGGATAGATCACAAGCACACATCTAGACTTTGTTGCTCTTAAATTTGGTTTGAAGGGTCCACATCCTATACAATCTTCAAGCCCCACTCTACAGTGTTGTGATGCTACAACAACCACTCAACCCTGCAAGGTCCCATCAAGCTTGGAATGTGATTTCTAGGCTTCCATAACCTTTACAATCTTAAGCTCGACTTAGGAGTTTTGTGCCACAACACCAACCACTCAATCTCATAGAATCTTGACAAGATCAATCAATATGCCTTCGTACAAGAAGCACATCAACCTCACAAGGAAATAAGGGAGAACAACAATTACAAGGGATGAATGCAACTTGGCTTGTTGATCCTTGTACTTTGAGGTACAACACACTTTATAATGAAGAGATGATAATACAATGAGGATTAATAATGATTACAATGATTGACAAATGATTAAACAATGATTATACAAGATCTTGCACATTTCCCAATGCATATGATGTCTTCTTATAGCTACCATGTTTCCAAATCCATCTTGGAACTCATGCAATGGCTAGCTAATAGAAGCTAATGATTATGGAAGACATCTTCTTTATTCTTGGGACATCTTTCTGTATTTTCTCTCTATTCTAGAAAGACATCTTTCTAAAATCTCCATTCTGGAAGATGTCTTTGTCTAATGAAAGCTATCTTTTTGAATCTAGCCTACATTCTAAGAAGACATCTTTGCTTGTGCATCGTCTAATTCTGCCAACATGTCTACTATTTCTTACAGATGTCTTTCTTCAACCTTCCTTTCCATGATGAATTCATCATTCCTTATTCATAATCTTGCATTTTTGCATGTGTTAATGATGACAACTTTGCTTTTCCACATTCTTTGAATTCTCTTCCTTTAAGATTTCTTTTTGTATATGAGACCTTGAAACCTTTGTGGATGACTTTCTCCTTTTTTCTACATCAGTGTGTTCTTTGTCATCTCATCTTGGTCATACAACCACAAAAACCACACAACCTTTGTCCCCATTTTTCTTAACATTTTGACATACCAAAAGGTCCACATCTTCACCATAAGAAGATGATGCAAACTCAAGTGATGAAGTAGAAATTAGTACCACTAAAGAAAGGTATGACTACATTATATAAAATTTTTGTAAATGAAAACAAATTTATCTTAGGTTTAAAAGAAAATTACACCAACATGAGTTAGAGTACGAATATGAGAGAAACTCATGTCTAATCTCAATACGTGAAGTTACAACCCTTAATGCCAAATTTAATAATCAAATAACCTTAAGTAATACTTTGAAGCTACAAGATGATAAAAAAGAAGAAATGAAAAGAGTTAATATCTTACTCCTAAAACAAAATTTTCTACTTAGAAAAGAGGTTGAGAAGCAATGAAAAATAATCAATCACAAAAAATAAGTTGCTAAAAGATTTTCTCTTGGAAAAGGCATGACTTAACCAAATACTCCAACAAGAGAAAGTTGACTTGGGTATAAATCTGTCATGACAACTACTTTGATGGATCCATAAGTGCATCAAAATATATTCATCAAACTATGTATATTTATTTATTTTCACCAAGATTTCCAAGTTGTAAGGTTTACCTTCATTGTCGACAGGGTAAACATATTAGAGCTTATCATCCATTTAGAAATCAAACATTTTAAGATACATCTCACTTGGTTTCTATGAGACAAGGTAAACATATTAGAGCTTATCATCTATTTAGACATCTCATCTATTGGAATGTGAGGATGCAAGGCTTCTTCGAATCTATGGAATTTGAAGTATGGAAATCCATCCTTGAAAGCTACATACGACCCTTTGACAACACAATAGGAGCCATCAAGCCCTAGAACAAATTTCATATCAAGAAAGAAATAAGTTCATGTTTGATTTAAAAGAAAAAAATTATTTATGTTGTGCTTTAAATAAATGTGAGTTTAATAGAGTAGTTGGTTGTAAAAAGGATAAAGAAACTTGGAAAACATTAGAGGCTACTTATGAAGGAACCTCAATTATTAAACAATCAAAATTGTTAGTTTTACAAAGTAAGTATGATATGCTCAAAATTGAAGAAGGTGAGAAAATAAAAGATCACTTTTCTAGAGAAAATGACCTTGTTGTGGTCATTAGAGGTACTGGGATAGATTTGTTAGAAAGTGATGTTATAATAAAAATGATTAGGACTTTACAATCAAAATTTAGACCAAAGCTTACTATAATGGAAGAAATTAGGGATTTTTCGAAACATAAATTTGAAGAGATTCAAAGTGCTCTCATTACTTATGAAATGACTCTCATAAGCAAAGGGGCTATACAAGAAAAGCCCATTGCTCTAAAATTAGCCACTAAGGAAAAGGAACCTACAAAGCAAGATGTGAATAGTAAAGAGAAGATAGCTCTTCTCTCTAGAAGTTTGCAAAGACTCATAACAAAAAGGGGCAAATGCTTCACTCAATAAAGAGGTAAGGAAAAAAGTAAAAAATTTTCCAATTCCAATTTTGATTTTTCCTTTATAGAATGTTAGGTATGTGGTGGAAGTGGCCATTTGGCCTTTGAATATCCTAGTAATAAAAGATTGCAACAAAAGGATAGAAATGATGAGGAGTTAAAAAAAGATCAACTTCTATACAAGTTGGAATGATGGTAAAGAAGAAGTAGATAACTTTACCAAATATTCTTAGCTCATATGCATGGCTCTTACAAACAAAAATTCACTACACATTGCTGAACAAGGTGGTAAGTATGATGAAGGGTATAGTAAACTAAAAGAAAAAAATTCTTGTTCTATATTATTTGCCTAAAAAGGTAAAGAAAATTTTAAATACTAAGCTTGATGCTATTCACACTGAATTAAAGGGATAAATCTCATATATAAAGGTTGATATTCAATAACTAATCCATTTAAATAGGGATTGTAAAAATTATCACAAAGGAAAGACTCATGAAAAACAGCTAAAGAATCTAGAAAAAGTCTAACAATATACAAGCTCAAGCTCAAGCATAGTCAATTTTGATAATGTCATCCATGCGGATAATACTTTATTTGTTTGTAAAAATTATGGTAGTAAACAAAACTTTGATAATTCTCATGATGATCAAAATAAGATTGATGCTTGGTCTTGTCAAAATGGTTCTTGTAATGATATTTTGCAGACAGCAGTAGATAACAATGAAAAGAAGTGGAAAATTGAAAATTTTCTTAAAGATACAAATGATACAATAAATGATCAAGGATTCATTCATAAAGAACATGAAGAAATAGAGTCATCATACAAAATATCAAATGAAAAGTAACCAAAAGATAAAGAGGTACTTCATGATAGATGACCTCATCTCAAACTTCATTAGTCTTCTTCCTCTCAGTTGCAAGTAAGATAAGCCAAGGTAAGTTTCTATCTCCTTACTTTCTAAATTTTGTATCAGTATGTAATTTGGAAAGTCTAAATTGTTTTTGATATGTTCTTACTTTATTTATGGGATGTTAACTCTAGATTATCTCTTATAAAAGAATTTGTTTTGGTACCGTTGGAATAATTGATTATGGTATCCTTTATGTACATATGAGCATGATGCATTTGGTTTTATAGAAGTTTTTGGTGTGACACTTGTAATGAATTTATTAGTTTCTTATCTTGTTTTTAAATGGACTTAAATCCTTTTTTTTTTTTTGGAAGAATGTTTTTTAATTTAATCTTTTGTATTGGTGTCTTTGATAAAATTCATGATTTTTTTTGGGAAAAAGGAATCATCATGAACTATTATTAATAGGAGACCTTAGTCTTCACACTTGATCTTAATGTTACATTGCAAGAGTAGTTCTTTGATAATAAAAGGATCATGACGATTAGCTTTTTAAAAAAGAACAAGCTAATTAAAAAAGGCCCAAATGGAGCTTTGAAATGAAAATGATATATGCTTATATGCAGGGAGAGCCTGCACCTCATAAACATATATCATCTATAGGCCATTGATGTACGGGGAGTCTTTTGAGACTTTTATCAAAAGACACTAGTAGAAAAACTTCTTCACCCTCCACTAAAAATGAGCAAGGAAGAGCTTATTCATCTAGACTAAATGGTGCATGTCTAATCATTTATTTGTTGAGAATGTATCATTTCAAGTTTCTAAGGTTCTTTTTGCAAATTTAAAGTACTCAAGTGTTCATTGAAAGATTGGAACTGAAATAGGTTTTCATGATCTCTTTTGATAAGAAATGAGATATATTTATATATTTGTTTTGTTCTCTCCTTGATTGTCATATATTAGTTGATGATTGGTTTTCATATAAATGGTTGTTTGATCTTTTAATATAATAAGATATCTTGCTTTGTCTTAAAAGTTGAATATGCATGTTTTACCTACCCTAAAATTGCTATGCCTTATCATATTATTTCAAAAGGAGAAGAATATTGGATAAAGCTATGAGTATTGGTCATTTATTACAAATGAATTATTAAATCAATGATAGATAAGGGGGAGCACTTTGGTTAGTCCATATGTATTAGTTATGGATGTTTGCAACTCTATCTTCCCTCATTTTCTATGATGTCCAAAAAAGGAAAGAGTTAGGTTGATCTAACATGATTTATTTTGTGTTATGGCATGACATGATTGATGTTATAAGCATAATTAAAAATTTATGTCTTAGTTCCTTCTAGAGACTACTAACCCATTTTCTTAAGTTTTTAACCTTATCAAAAAGATGGAGATTGTTGACATTTTGGTATGTCAAATACTTAAAGAAAATGGAGAACATAGAATGTTGTGCAATATGATGCTTTTGCAGGGCATGTTGGAGAGCTCCAGAGATGACATCTATAAAGAGATATCAAAGTAGAGATAACAAGGACTTACCATACATGGATGAAGACTCAAGGAATAAGAGCTACAAAGGAATGACAAAGTAAAGACTACAAGAACTCAACAAAACTTGGATAAGGACTTCTTTGGGAGCAAGGATGAAGATGAAGACTACATCAAAATGGAGAAGTTACCAAGATCAGGGATGATCCAAATTAATGAAAGGAAACCTTGGGAAGGAAAGCCCAAAAGCTAAGAAGATGTCCACAAGAAGCAAAAGATGTCTTGGCCGAAGTGTAGAAGAACAAGAGAAGACATCTTGCAAAATAGTAGATGTCTCCTATCTAGAGAAGATGTCTACATGTAGACATCTCCCAAGAACATCATCCTTGATGTGCTTCTTGTGAGAAGGCATCATACTTGAGCTTGTTAAAATCCTATAGAAATTTTTCACATCCCCATTCCCAAATGATGCGGTTGCCTAATGAAGGTGGTGTCTCTTCATAATAAGTGTTATTCTTATCTTAACAAGACCTAAAAGGGCATGTTGTAATAATGGACATGTCTCTTGAGGAACCTTTGGGGGTTTGACCTAAGGCATTTATAGGTGGGGTTAGAGATTGTGCTAGCATGGGAATGGCGAAGCGAGTACAAATAAGTCATGAGGTGGCAAAGCCGATTTAGGTAAGTTATAGGAAGCCAAGTGAAGCAAGATAGAAAGGGGACTAGCCCACCCTTCTAGCAAGGTTATAGGCCTAACCGTGGTGGTAGTGTTAACTTGCCTCTAAGGGATAGATGCTAAAAGAAGAAAACCCCAAGAAACACTCTCAAAGAATGATCCGGATACACTTTTCCATATCAATAAAGCATTTTTTTATTTACTTTTCTGCATTTTTTCTATTATTTCCTTTGTACATAATTCTAAATATTACTTATATTTTGCATTTAGTATGTTTTCTTCATATGCATAATGTCTTCTATATCGTATATTTAACGTTTGCCATAACATCTGGGGACGGGATGTCACAATTGGATGTCATAACGTTTACCAGAATCATGGGTTGACTACAACATGAATGTGATGATAAACCTTGAAGCCATAACATATGGAAAGTCATTCATCATCACCAAATGTACCATATATTTTTGATGTAAGTCAGAAGAAACCTTTCCATTTGACTTCACACACAATGGATCAAGCATCTAAATCCTAGCAACCAACAAAAGTTTCTTTCATGGATATCATTAACGGATGAAGATTTGATCACACCTCATCAAGCTTCATGAATTATAAGAGATGTTGGTAAGACAAT
>MNCI01034096.1:35449-65614 GCA_015680685.1 Gnetum montanum | reverse complement strand
TAGAAGTCCATGATCTGAATGGTATCAGATCCAGCGGTCTTGAGGCGTCGCACTTCCTCAGTAAGCGTCTGGATAAGCTGGAACGCTTGGTCTAGACCTGTCAACGGAGGTGTCTGAGCAGTAGGCATAGGAGGTTGGACTGGGCGGGAAGCCCTAGGGAACTGGAATGCAGGAGGTGGTTGGCTAACCGCCGGTGGAGCAGGGATTCCTGCAGGTTGGGGGGCTTGCGAAGGCCACCATCCACCGGTCTGAGATAAGAGATTAACTCCTGCCTGCTGTGTCGGATAATGGTATGTATATTGAGGAAACACCTGCGAAAATTGCGTCGCAGGTGTAACCGAAGGCTGTGCACCGTAAACCACAGACAGGTATTGTTGCGCAGCAAGGTTGGTCCACTGACTCGTTGCAGGGTTTGGAACAAAGGTTTGCAGTGGTACGGTTGCCGTATTTTGCTGAGTCGACGGGGGTGGGAACATTTGCGCCTAACGAGTTGTCGGTACAGTATGAGCTTGTGCCTGAGGGATGAAATGAGGTGCGGTGGTCGCCGGGATCACCGCCGGAATGCTAATTATATGTTGCTGCGGAAACACCCCCGTGTTATGTAGTAGTTGCGTTTGCAACCCAGACGGCTACGCGTTAGCCTACGGAAAGGCAGGGATCTGCATCTGCGTGGTTACGGCTAGGTCAAGAGAGTTTGCCTCTCTGTCAAAAGGGAACAATGGATTTTCTTGTGTGTGGGGCGTCAGAGTATGGAACGAATGCTCCGACAGAGCCGCGAATTCGTCTTCTGCCTCTTCCCCACGCTGGGGTTCCAGCAAAGGTTGTGAAGTCTAGCCTCTGGCCATGACCAACTGTGCCATAATTTCATGTTGGTGCTCGATCAAGGGGATTATGTCGTAGGTCGTTGGCTTAAAATCATAACCCCCTCGATGGAGCGCCTCAAAGTTTCGCTTTGTCTCCAGCTCGGCTCGGCTAAGAGCCAGCCTCGCCTGGATCTTGACGCATATGAAATTGTATTCTTCAGGGGTTATAATCGTGAAGATAGGCTCTTTCCCCTGAAGTCTCAATGAATGGCGCAACCGTCCTTGAGGTCCCGTTGCACCAGGAGCGGGTCCTGTGACCACCGTAGGATTCACAGGTGCAACACCCAGATCGGCAGTGACCATGGCTGTTGTGTTTGAGTAAAAAGAATCCATTGATCAATGAAGTCAAGAGTAACTGATAATCGGATCTGAAAGCAAATGGCTGGCAACAAAAGCAGAAAAGGCTTTCTACCCTGTAGGATTTCAAAGAAATCGTCCTTGCGACCGATCTATACCACACGATTAACCGTAGACTTCCCTAGAGGTATTACGTCTATGGTTTAGGGTATGGATCTCTAGCAGGGTTACCCAAAATATTCGGATCGGAGCCTGAAGGCCCTCCTTCTAGCACCAGAAAACTGTAACGTCAGAAAACGTTGGCAGCTAGAAAATACCGACCGAATCTCCAACGTACACAGTTTTAGCCACGGATCCACGCGAGGGCTATTCTGGAGAAAGCGAATCCGTGGCACCCTGAACGGTCTCGTCAATCAGACAGGGACTTACGGGTCAGTAAAATAATGCAAAGTGCGTAAAAGAAAGCGATCTGATTCGAGAGACCGTAAAGCAAGGGGAAAACAATTGCAACGATGATAATGCTAAACACGATGAAAGGAGGTTGACATAAGAGAAGCTCGTAGCTATAAGATCTGCACTTTGACTTACAGATGTATATTTCATATGAGAAATTACACTGGGGAAACCCCGATTACAGGATATGAAACAAGCACAAAACAATGAGCAAACGGTCTAAACAGAAGTCCGATCTACCTCGTGGGCTAAAGCTAAAATGCAAGGCAGGCCAAGCTTTGACGTCTACCGATCAACTGTTTCTGATTGATAGTCTTTTTAGCAGAAAGGTTACTCCTATCACTGGTGCTCAAAGCGAACTATACTCTGCTTCAGCTGTAAGGTGATGATGTCCACGATTGTCAAAGTGCTATTCTTTGTATCTCTGCTCCAAAGTGCTAAGTGCTCTCGTGCTCAGAAATATGCTTTTTGCTTCTCTGATTTTTCAACCACTGTATCTTCGTTAACTGGGGTATTTATAGGCTGCGACGCTTCGTGGAAAAGGTGCAACCCTGATGATGTGGGTTCCGGATGTTGCGGGCCCCGCTGGCATGATCTTTTAAGTTAGACTATGACTACACACAACACGCTTGTTTGTGTGTTGTGCGTGTGAAAAGCAGGCACATGCTGAGCATGCTTTTATTGCTTTCAGGCTGTATTACGCTCATTCGTGTTGTGTTGCGTGTATGAGCGTAATCTGGTGTACAAACAATAAGCTCAAAATTCTTTCACGCTCACTACGCAACTGTGCGTAACAAAGCGTAAATAATGTACAACTTACGCTCCCTACGCAGCTGCGCGTGGTGAAGCAAAAGCAATGTAAATGTTACGCTCACTACGCAGCTGCGCGTAATGAAGCATAAACAATGTAAAAGTTACGCTCACTACGCAGTTGCACGTAATAAAGCGTAAATAATGTGCAACTTGATAACATACACCATGGTACGCACCGCCGCGTAACGAGCGTAAAGACAAGTTAATCATGCATCACGAGAAAAGAGCGTCACACTGTTGTGCTTCTCTAGACTCTGCCTTTTGACTATTTTGGAGCTTATTACACTTATTACGCTGCTGTGCGGAATAGAGCGTAAACTTGTCCTGGAACAAAGCTGTTGCGCGCTCTTGCTTGAATTGCGAATTTTTGCCTGAGGCCGACTCGTAATTTTCACGGTGTTTCAACAACAATGGGAGGCATCAACTCAATCCTTTCATACCATCTAATGGTCACAAACATCATAGTGGATCAACCCATTATCTAGGAACTACATCATATAAAGTGCCCCACTATGCCCATTACAATCAAGTGTGTGAACCTCGAGGGTATAAGTATAGACCAGTTCCAACATTTTCAACATGCAAGGATCCTTATTTTCCATTTATTAATCCTTACCATACTCAACCAATTAGTTATGGGAGACATCCCCCATTTCAATAACAAGTAGGATTAATAAATATTTTTCATTTTCTTTAATTGTTCAACTTTTTATTTTACAATTTTTCATTTCTCAACTTTTTGCTTTCTCTTTTTGTGTGTTTTTGTTTTCACGTTTTTGTAAGTAATCTCATCTACGAATAAAACACTCATGTGGATCGTTGGTTGAGGTGTGTTTTATGTTATTAAGTCATGAGTGACCAATTATTTGGAACAGTGAGCTCATTACACCCACTCATCCACTCTATAAATAAGAGGTTCTGTTCAAGGGTATAGTGATATTCTTGATATTTCAAAAACTTAAAATTAAATTTGTGTTCATTGTACTCAAAATGAAGAAGGATGGACCAAGAGGGAATGATTAGGGTGTGACATCAAGGGGACTTGTGGATTCTCTTTGCTGACCTCTGTGGGAGTTATCATGCAACATGGTTGTACTAAGATCCTTGTAGGTCTAATGAAAAATGGGAGTAAGAGTAATCAAAAGGGCACTTGGAAATCAAATGCTATTCTAAAGGGATTCCACTAGAAAGACACCCATCCATGCCTGAAGGTTGGCAGCTTCTCTGGTTTTAGTAAAGTTCAAAAAAAAAAAGAGAAAAGAAAAGAAGAAGAAAAAAAAAAGAAAAGTGTCATAAAACAAAAATCACTCCTCCCTTGTACTAAACGCCAAGTGATTGTAAGCCTTGTTGTTATGGTACTCTCATAGTTATTCATCATGGGATGAAACAATGCGATGTCACTATTTAGAGGAATGGACTTGGTCCTGATTTTGGAATGATGGGTTAATGACACCTTAATCATGCTTTACACGTAGGATTCATTGTGCCCTGAGTTAGTTACCTCATGTCTCAATCTCTACGATCCCTTTCTATACTTTGTCTCATCTCACTATTCATGTAATTGTAGCTCGTGTCTCATGTAACATAGAAGTTTCATCTCATTCTGGTGATATTTACATGTGTGTGTTTTGTGGAGTTAGTGTGGATTACATTTAACCCTTCTAGTTCCCATGGACACTTTACGTGTGATTACACAAGGGCATTATAGGTTGAAACCTCCTCTGGGGAGGATCCACTTGTGTAATTTTATTGTAATCTTCACTAATTCTCTAGCTCAAACACACAATTTCTTACCCTCAGCTTAATTTTTCATAATTCTCTTTCCCTATTATTATTCCTCTAAATTTTAATGTTCCAATGTACCATTACATTTCCTTTTTTCGTAACCACCAAATTTGTATTGCTCAAGTTCACATCATTATCATTAAGAGTGCCTCTTGAATTAATGAAATTACCCTAGGACATCTTAATACTTACCAATGTCCTCAATATTTACCATTAATTTCAAGAAAAATCATTAAAAATTTGGTATTTTCTTAGTCTCTCACATCACTAGGGATGAGATATCGCGTACGCGATATCACGTACGCAATGTATCATACGTGATATCACGTCCTATTTTCCTATAAATAGAAACCCCCACCACAACACTTAGCATCCTTTTTCCATTCACTTGGGGGTAGTTGTTGAAATTTTTCTCTACAACTTGTGATTGTGTGACCCTTGTTTTTTCACTCATATCTTGTGCACTAGTGCTTTAATTTTAATTCCTTTTGAACCTGCTTGAACCTAGAGTGTTCAGTTTAGCTGTGAGGGAGAAACACTTACCGAAAAGTGCTTAAATTTTTTGAAATTTATCATCGTCCAAAGGACATTGGTTAGGGTAATTAACTTAACACTTAGGATAATTGTGCCAAAAATCATATGACCTTAGGTATACCGGGAGATTAAAAATGGAAACCACCTAAGTCAAAAGACCCATTATTATAATTTCTAGGCATGATCACATGTTATAACATAAGATCTTTAATTAAGGAAAGCAGTAAGGTATAAATTAACCATAAAAACAACCTTTCTAACACTTGATCCATGAGATTGCAGAATGGCCCCGAAACACGCACAGCAGGAGGGTCCTTTTCAAGGTGACGTGAAACAACCTCGGAGAGGAAGACAAGGCCCTGCTGGACAACATGTAGAATAGGAGGTGCAATCATTCAACATCCATCAAGAAGAACCTCCTACCAGATAGTCCAAGTAGGTAGAAGAAGGAGTTGCTGCTGTGCCTAAACTGGGACAACAACTCATGTTGCCCCCAGAGTGGGTTCAGGCTATCCATGAGAAGTTCACATTCGCTGTGGTGATTGTGGAGATAAAATTTGAATCTTTTGTAGAGTTTACTCCTAAGGCTATTAGGGATCACCTCAAAGGGTCTCCCTTATGGCCTATCCTATCTGAAAGTGGTGCCTGGTACTTAGGTGAAACGTACCATTTCTGGCACAATATGGAGCAAGGCACCATGGTTAACATTTGTGGTGTGACGATTGATTTCTTCACATAGGCTATTTAGAAAGTGTTAAATCTTCCAAATTCAGGGCCTCATGTTGCTTAGTTATCTACCCGATCAGACCCCTATGTGCGAAAGGATTGGTTAGAGAAGGCTTATGGCAAAGATACAGCTTTTGGTAAGCTGACGATGGAAGAGAGAGTTTATTTCAAAATTGGAACCTATCACCTCTTCCCCACAAAAGTTTTGAAAAGAATATCCACGTATGCGGATAGATGATGTGCAGTATCAATGGAAAAGGTTAACTCTAACCTTCCCCATCTATATTTGACAGAGATCCTAAGGCGATTTGAAGAACGGAAATCAGGGAAGATGGTACTACCTTTTCCCTGCCTTATCAGAAAACTGTGCCAATGGGCTGGTATTCGGGGATAGACAAATGAAGTCCTCCGAAAAGCCCAAAATGCCTCTTATGTTGAACTACTAAAGACGCCAGCTCCAAGAAAGAGCACTGCGAAGAGTTGCGACCCGAAGAAGAAGAAGAAGAGATGACTAGACCACTTGCAACTCAACTTGCAGGGCCTAGTCAACCTCTAGCCATGGGTCCTAGCCAACAACAAGACATAGGGCCTGACATAGGTCAGGATTAGACACCACCACTGCAACACTATTGACCGTCGATGAGCCATCTTAGGGCCATCACTGAGATGATCATTTGGGGAAGTCGTGATGATGAAAACCTCTTCCAGATCATTAATGATGCTGATTAGCCTACAGTCTCAATGGATCGCACAAGGGATAAATTATCAATTCAAATAGGATAAGGGGAAAGTATATGGTCACAATAGATCTCTGGAAATGTGGCATCCTTTCAAGTGCAATTAGATACTAGTGAAGGGGCCACTGTGGTGTTCATGCAACACCAGAATGCTGTGGGAGCTGCTGAAGTGGTTTCTGACCACATCAAAGAATCCTTTAATGTACCTGTTGTGCCACCAATAGATCTCTCAGGAGCACAGGATGCTCAAACTCTTGCCAAAACCTTAATGACTCCTACGGAACATGAGGATGTACTTGACAGATTACTTCAAATAGGACAAGTAATGACATCTCTATTTGACATCCCTCAAGATGTCATAGTAATTTAATTAGACCTCATTTTCACCAAGGGGAAGCTAGTCATATCCGAGGTAAGGGCCAAGCATGCTGAAGCTGAAGTGCAGAAATTACAAGAGCAGCTCGTAGCCTTATAAGCAGCATAATGAGATCCTTTGCAGTTTATTCCCGTAGACCAACTGGAGACTTTTAGAATAGAGCAACTAACCAAATTGACCACAGAGAATAAGAAGGTGGATGAAGAAAAGAAGAAGGCCATTTGCGATGCCTTCGCAGCAAAAGCGCAAACCCATGCACACCTTAAGGAACTCAAGGCCTTAGAAGAAGAGAATAAATAGTTGAGTGTAGATAATCTTCAGTTGACCTCTATGGAGAAACAAACAAATGTTCTCGATGAACACTTTCATCAGCTACGAGAATAATTCATTTAGGTCAACTGAGATGTAAGCCGTTTAGCTAGAGAGAATTGAACCCTCTCAATGGAGGAGGTATGCGCTATTCACCAAAAATCAGCAATTGAGATAAGCACGTGGCAGAATGAGGCTAAACGACATGAGAAGCTGAAGGAGAATTTTCGTGATCATATGGGGATGTACAAAAAAATCCTAGAGAAGGAGATCCATATGGCCATGGCTCAAATCAACACTACCAGTGCTCAACACACTGATTAGAGGGCCATATTGGACACTTACGCCTTCACCCACTAAGCAGAAGTAAAAAACCAAGACCTGCAGATCCAAGTTTTGACAGAATACATGGAGTTGGCAAACCTCATATATGCCAACCTTGCCATGTTAACAGCAGGGTGCCCAAGAATAGAGCTTGAGTAGCAGGTAGCTTCTACCCATATCAAATATGAAGTAGAATTTGCAGAACACAAGAAGCTGGTTGAAAAACTAGAAATTACAAATTTTGAACTTGATGTGGTAAAAGCAAGCTACTAAGGGCAAAAATATGTTGCAACTGACTTGGCTCGACAGCTAACATATCTTCATGAATACAAATACAAAGCCAGAGCCTATGAGAAGGAACAACGGGTGTCTTCGGTGTGGTACGTCAAAGCTAATCAGATGTTCCCACAACTACCCTATCCATGGGAGGTGCCAACTCCATCAAACATTGGAACACTTGCATGGATGACACAAAATCCTCAAATCAAAGAGGAGAACCTTTGGGCCACACTTCAATGCCATCAAGCTTCAAAGCCTAGGGCACATGACAAAGGGAAAGCACCCATGGAGGAGCCACCGCCACCTGGAAATACATGAGTTCCAAATTTTTGTAGTTGCAGTATTTTTCTATGTTGTGTCTTCCCACACTGTGACATTATTTTATTTCATTTTTTTAGTTAATAATCCCACACCTATCCACTGTGTAATCAATGAAGCTTCTTCTCTTTGTAACTTGAGTATGAGTTTTTATTTAGTCGTGGGGGTATGATGGGACGTGATATTACATGGGCTACAATATTGCGTACGCGATATCGCATACGCGAGATCTCATCTTCCCTGTGATATTGCGTATGCGATATCATAGTCTACCAAAATGTCTATAAATAAGAAGCGACTCTCCCTTGTTCAGCATCCTAGTTTTAGATTGTAGCCAGACTCTGGCAATTTGATCCCTCCAAAGTTAGATTATTTTTCTAGTGTCTGCCCATAGTGTGGTGAATGAAATTGTACAGCATTCTTTATTCAAGTGTGACGTACTTGGACATGAACATGACTGGTAATAAATATCAAGATTACTTCATCATTGCAGCATTCACTTTGTTATTTATTTGTTTATTTATTTAATGTTATTTACTATTTTCTCTCTTACCCTTAAACTCATAGAATGTGGAACGAGTACGACTTGATTACGAGCATTTAAGTGTGACTACTTGGTATCCTAGTGGCGTACCTAGGATCTACGCTTGGTAATCCTAGTGGTAGTCGTGCATGAGGTCCAAGATGTGTACGGATGATCAAGGAATCGACTACTCGCTACACTTAGGTTAGATTAGATTCTCTTACCATTTTCCCCCTAGCTTAGCTTAGTTAATATTATTTTCCACTGCCTTCAGGAGTAGCATTAGATTAGGAACACATCATACACCTCACCCTGGACTAAACCATACATGACAAATATAATACTAGTCCAGGTGGGAAAACAGTGAACTGCGACCTAAGGTTAACGATCTAGGTGCCACAACTAGTCCATCTGCGAAGTTCGACCGGAACGTGCATGAGAACGCTCATATTCGTATGGTTGAGTGTAGGGCTATCTCCACCACTCATCAACTACCATTCGTTATTCTTATGTATTTCTTAAAATGTCACCTTTCTTTGACATTATTATTTCAAGTTTTATTTAGAGAAAAATTTTAGTGCATTTCATTGTATAGATTGTTTAGTCTCTTAGGTTTTCTACATAAGTCTTTTTTATTGCTTAAATTCATATTCTTAATATCTTCATTTAACTTTTAGTTTACTTCTTTATGTTCTTTGAAAGATTCTTAGAAACATAGTTAGTTTAATTAGATGTTATTATGATGCCCAAAAAATGATAGTACAATCTCTTAACTTCTTCTTTAACTCATCACTAGCTCTAATACCATGTCAAAGTTTTATTTGATGCCTCTTTACTAGGTAATTTTAATATACTAGGACCTACTCTAAGTTGGAAGTGTGATTATAACTTTGAACTATAAGATAACTACAATGTGTAATACTTTCTATAGTTATGGGTATCACAGATCTTAGTAACTACATACAAATTCTCTAGTTGATGAATAGAATCATGTTAATCTATTTCATAACTTAGTACTAGCCATAAGCTATCATAGATAATTTATAACAAGTACCATTTTTGGTTTGAATAAATTGAAATATGATCCTTGGGTTTACTATTGCTCAATATTTGGTTATGCTAAGTTCATAAGGAATTCATGTGTTTTCATGGTGTTACTTTAATGGTGCTATAAATTTGTGTTATTGTAGCATTTTCTTGCATTGTGGACTCATGGCACACTTAAGATGCTAATGGAAATTAATATCCATAGTCTTATATGGGCTATGCCACTATCAACTCTTTCAACAATTCACTACTAAGTTGGTTTAGCTTCTTTACGATAACTTATGAACTACTACCTTAAATGTAGTTTATCCTTCCTACCTATGTAGTCTTTGAACTATGCCTTTCATGAATTCTTCATTTGGGTTCACTCTACTAAATTTCTTGCCTCTATGATGTATCTTCTTACTTTTTGTTTCTAGGAACATCTGAGATTGTAACTTACTTTACCACTTTTCTCAAATGTTATTTAGTAGGGTTGGAAACTTATTTCATCTTCTACTCTTGTTTGCACTTATGATTTAGAGCTTCCTTCACTTGTTAATTTATGAAACACCACCATTGTATCCTTGTAACTTAAAAATGCTTCATCAGTTATTGCTACTTCTTATTAATTTATATTATTGATATATATGCTCTTATGCATTCTTACAAAGTATGAACATAAGTTTACTTGTGCCTCACAAATAGTTATGACTTTTAAAGAAACATTGTAACCTTTCATAAATAATTAAGAATTAAGTTTAAAAACCACTGGTTGTAAACTAACTTAGAGAATATATTCTAATATCTACAATAATGTTATTATCATTTCTCAAGTATTCTATGTATCCAATCCATGCAATCCTATTTTCTTAGTTGAGCGAATGGCATGAAGGGATATCGATATGAGTTGTATAAATGACATATGTATCATAACAAAGCTAATTAGATAAGAAGTGGTAAGAATTTATTCCTACAATAATAAGATCTATTGTCTATATTGTGACTACTTTGACTTAAAAGACAAACTCATCATTACCAACAATGATTTTGATATTTCTGAAAATACAATCACTCAAGCATCTAAACTAGAATCCAATTGTAGCATCATTCTAAATCAAACAAAAAAGCCTAATTAGATCATTTATAAAACATGTTAAAACTTCAATCTTAATTAGCTCAAGAAGAAGCCAAAATCTAGCATAACAAGCTAGAACATAATTCATAGTCAAACATTAAAAATGAAAAAAATAAATAAAGCAATTGATTTGAATATTAAGGAAGTGCCAAAGGACAAATGTGAAGTGTCCATTCAAGCTAAGGGAAATAAACCGATTCTCATCATAGCACTTCTATGTAGAGAAAGAATATGCCACTTGAAATTTTTCATCTTGATCTTGCTAGTTGTATGTCGACTATGTCAAATAGAGAAGCTAAATACTTTCTAGTTATTATGGATGACTATACTAGGTATACTTAAACCTACAACTTAACACCTAAAGATGATACATTTACTAAATTCAAATACTTTTATAACCTAATGCAAACTACCATGAATGTTCTAATCAAAACAATAAGATTAGATAGAGATGGAAAATTTATCAATAATAATTTTAAAGGATTCTACATCAAACAAGGCATTTTTCATCATACTACATATAACCTCAATCTAATAGAATCATTAAAAAAATACAATCCTTTACGACATAAAAGGTTTCTTATCAAACATACCAAATTGACAAATGAACATTGATCCATGGCTATAACGATGATCACATACATTAAAAATAAAATTATTAGTAGTAGGAACAAAGACAAATCACCTTATAAGCTTTTGTTATCACAAACATTCAAATGTAATACATATGAAAACATTGGATGTCACTACTATGTAAAAATTCCAAAATAACTTAGAAATATATTTGTTGATGGAGGAGGAAAGTGTATATTTCTAGGGTATGACTCNTAATTGTAAATGGACTATAGAATAATCATCACTTAGATGTTAAATGCTTATCCTACTAAGGTAAGATGTTATGAGGATTAGTAAATGAGTAAAATCTTTGAAATGATTATGCCCAAGCTATAACCTAAGTCTTCAACTTGAGAAATAAGTACCTTACTATCACTCTAAGTCATAAAACATAAATCCAAACTAGTTGTAAGAGCATTCAAGTGAAAAAAAGAAACCATATTGACTGTGAAGTAATTTTTTCACAAATGGCTACATTTGAAACTATAAAGCTAAACCTGTTAATTATTAGGTATCAAAATCTAAAGCTAAAAACCAAGTATGTATTAAGGTAAAACTAGTTAGTTGATCTTCTCATCAAGCTACTACAAGCATTCAAGATATTCTACTTTTGGAAGATAGCTGGAATTACAAAAGTTGAAAAAGTAGGTAAGGAAGATATCAAAATCTCAAACACCATGATACTCACACATTGGACACAAAGGAGGGTATTTTAAAATAGTGTGAATATGGGATCTTCAACCCCTACATGAACTTATTTCTTATATGTTGATTATAGTAGAACTTAGTGGTAGTCTTTGTTTTTATGTTGAAGTCTTTTATTTTACATATTATGAGCTATAAGTATTATTTATTTTATAAAAAGTGTCATAGAAGATTGGTTTAAGAGATAACGTTGAAAAAATAAACTAAGGAGCTAAAAGTCTTAATTATGGCCCCATGATATAAAGGATAATATGATCTACAAAAAATTATAAATAAAATTGAACCTCTCTGTTTATAACCTAAAAAGTGAATGAAGAAACTCTCCCTTTCATTCATTTGAGTATTTGTTCAAGCTTTTGTATGTGCTTGGTTGAAGATTCCTTAGATTCATTCCTTTCTTTTCTTTTTTGCATTCTTATAAGCATGGTTCTTTCATATTGAGGAGTGAATCCCTCACCATGGATTCTTCTCTAAAATATTCACATACTTTAATTGCACAATTTTTTTTCATTCTTATGTATTTTACATGTTTCTCACATAATTATTACAATTTTCATAACCTCATAAGAATCTAAATTTAATGAGATGTTTCTTTCTATTTTCTTGAAAAAAATCAAGTGTAAAAAGTATATTTATGCTAATAATTAAGGGATTTACTCTGAAACATATGTTTCATATTATTTTTCCTTTAATTCTCTCATGCATATTTATGGTTTAAAGAGGGTTTCATATTCATCATTATAATTTGACCTAAAAGATCTTTCCTCTCAATGGAAGAGTTTGTTCCAAGTCATTATAGCTTGTGTGAGTGTTTTCTCATGTTTAATTATAGTTTCTTAATTTATTGCAGGTCAAGTAAGTGTGGATAAAAGAATTTATGCATGTATACAAGTTTTTTGTACATGATGCATAAATATGAAGAATTAGAGAAGAGTTTGCTAATTTTCTTATTATTGATACCTCATATAACATGTTCAAAGGTCATGCATATTGTTTGGAGTATTTTTCATAATCCCAAAATGGTCATTTATGCTCATATATAGTTTGATATTCACAAATTAATGATTTGATATTTTTATTTAGAAATAATGAGTCAATCATAGCTCGTGGTAAGTGCTGCTAAAGTTTTTCTTAAGACCACCACTCTTGGTTAGTCTAAACAAAGACCAAAATTCATGGATAATCTATGAAAGTTAAGATTTGAACTATAGGAATCCAAAACAACCAACACAATCTAACTATGAGTCATGGTCAACCTATGGTTTACTTAGTATGATTTTTTAAAAAATTTTCTAAGACCATGATTTATGGATGAATACCACAAGCCAATCATGACTTATACGCTAAGAAAACCTTTACCAACATTGTGATCTCTAAAATCGTTGATTTGAAAGCCAAGATTTCAAATTCATGCAAAAGACAAGGATCTTATTCTGTTATGTAATCCTAATAACTATATCATATGGATGTAAACTTAGCATTTCTAAATGGCCATATCAATGAAGAAGAATATGTTAACGAGCAAGAGAAAAAATATTATCAAAGGTGATAGGGATCTTACCAGCCATGACCGATGAGATTTTATCATATTTAACGCAATGTAATCTAGTCATATTCTTGAATGTTAATGTTGGGTGAATTACAAACAACACTCATGTATATTTTTGCATTTTATAAATATAAAAAATATTATAGTATATAAAATATAATAAATGAAGGAATTTTAGGCAATGAAAGAATTTCTTGGTTATCTTTACTTCACAAAGAATAAGTTAATAAAATGTGTATCTTTGGAAAGCTTAAGAATTTCTCTATAATTTTAAAAAAGGAAGTACTATAAAAGGTATCTAGAAGCTGAGGTTATGTTATATTCTTATTAATATATATAAAAATTATAGCAATTTTGGTAGTACAATTTAAGAGATGATAACTCAAAAGTTGTTAGGTTTCTGATGCTAAAATTTTAACTAAACCTTCTCACACATATCAAATAAATCTAATATCAAATCAAATTTTTGTGTGATGAGAGAGAAATGATCTAATAATTGAATATTATTTATTTTCGTTAAAATTAAATATTCAAAAAAAAATTCAAATTATAGAGCTAATTTCTTCCAAACCATAATATATTTGAAACCAAAATTTTAGCTACACATAGCCATATATTCTAGATTTATAATAAATATATAATAACTATGAAATTTTTTGAAATGAATAAGATATGATCAAAATAGTACATGTCCAAAATTATAACTATTCAACTTCTAAGATTGAGTAAATAATGATGAATGATGTTGATGTATGTTGATGAATTAATGAAAGATTGATGAATTGATGATGAAATAGTCAAATTCTTGTTAACATTACATTGATGATTTTGATATACAAATTTCCAAGAGATTCCTTGTGTATATATATGTGACAAGTGGGGCAAAGTTTACTAAAAATAATACAATCTAGCCCCATTGCCAAAAAATATTAAAAATTATATATATATGTATGTATGTATGTATGTATGTATATGTATTGGGATCATAATAATATTATAACTATCCTTCAATCTATAAAGTATCTATATTTTATTAAAATAATTAAAGATTCATTATGGCACTTGATCCTATGAGACAAATGATTTTTTGTTGGTAACTTAGCAAGTTGCTCTTTTGAACTAATGTGAATAGGTTTGATGGTTCCTTCTTTCACTTCTTTCTTGATGAAATAGCACTTGATGTGAATGTGTATGGATTTTTTGTGATGCATATAGTCTTGGAATAGTCGAATTGCTACTATATTATTATAATATAGTTTTTTATGAAGATAAAGTTCAAATCCTAAGTGTAAGAAAATTTTGTTTAACTAGAGTATGTGTTAAAGGCATTTGTTCATGGCAATAAATTCTACTTCATAAGTGTATAAGATTATGGATTATTCTTTTTTTAATTTCCAGTATTATGCTAGAATTTTATGCCAAAATCCAAATTATGTTGGCATTCACATGTTGTAGATTACACTCATCAAAATCATTTAACACACTATAGCAATTAACTAGAAATTAGCAATTTGAAATTAGCAACACTACAACCAATTTAATCTAGCATCTTTCATATCTCTGGGACATTCTGGAATTTTTGCAAACTTAGGCCAAACCAAAGATATTCAAACTAGTGCAAATTTTAGAAGTTCATAACCATCATAACCAACCTACCTAGCATGAAAAACATTCAAAGAGAGAACAAGTGACAGATCATTTGAGCTTTCAAGTGCAAATCTAGTCATACTTTGCATCAAATATTCTCCTAACTTTTAAAGCCTATAATTTTTATTTTATAAAATTTGTGTTCTTTCATATTTAATACAAAGTTACATATCTTGGTGTAATTATTACACTTTGTATATTTCTCTACCAATTAAATTATTTACGTTGGGAATTGCCATTTCACACATGTTTTTAATGCTCAATAATAGATCCACTAAGTCCTCAACTAATCAGCCAGATTTTTTCAAGAAATCTAGATCCTCTTTCAAGGCTTGTTTGGATCTAGGGTTAAACTATTGTGTGTTGAAATTTTCAGCCCTCTAGCACTAAATTTTTCAGCCTCTATAGTTTTCTAGCGCTAGAAGGAGGGCCTTTTCTTAAATTATTTGTCATAATCTAGCATATTTGATATTGTATTTGATAGCATATTTGATGTTTTTGTCCTATTTCTCTTATATATGCTAGCTTAATTACTAGCATATTTGTAGTTTTCTATCTGTTTTTGCTATATAGGCTAGCTTAATTACTAGTTTTTTAGTTTTGGCCTATACATGTTAGCTCCTATGTTAATGTATTTGTAGTTTTTTTACCCATTTCTCCTTCATAAGCTAGCTTATTTCAGGTCAACCTAGTTATGCTAAACAAATTTTTTTAAAAAATTTTATTTTTGCCATTACAATTACAACTTATATGCTAATGCTATTATAGTTCTAGCTTATACACTAAGGTAGATTGAGCTTATTTTCTAAGGTTGTTGCAATTATGAAAGTTAAAAGCTTTATAACCTGAAAACTCACATAAGTTGAAACTTTACAAGCTAAAGCTCTTTACACTGAAGGTTTTTAGCCTTCATTAAAATGTTAGTATCTTGGTCCAAAGCTCACCTAATGCATTAGCCTCACATGGTTTATGCCTTTTACATCAATAGTTCTACCCCATAACATAGCACACATGGCTTCATGCCAAGAGGCTATTCACATCTACGATTCCAAGGATCCCAATGTAGTTGAGCATAGATAATTCCTTAGGTAAATAGGGCTTGAACTAGTCTATAAGAACATAATTGAAGAGCATTATAACTTCGTCTATTAGAAAATTCAAGCTTGCTTAGTTATCCCTTGAAGAGAGTTAGAATTAAAATGTTAGTTTGAAATAATCAAGAGGAATGGGAAGGAGTATATACCCTCACCTTATGACCAAATCAAACTAACTGATTTTCATACCCATATGCTAGCACAACTAGTAGAACTAGAGGAGGTGACTGAGGAGATAAGCTCTAATGAGGACCAAGACGAACAAGATGAGTTTGATGTGAAACAAAAGTCAAATGTTTTTATTCGGAATCTCATCCAATAATCAACTCCCCAAACAACCATCACTAGCTTTGCACCTCCAATGATCCTTATGCATCAAGTTCCTTAGGCTTTCTCCTTATATCCTACCATGTTTGGACCAACACTACTTGTTGCAGCATACTAATCTCAACTAGTGTCCCACTCTACATCCCTATTTTCATCCATGGATTTTACAACTCATCCATCAGTATGGATGTCTACCACACCTCATCCTTTCATCATATCAAATATGTTCTAGTATAGTAAAGAAATCAAAGTGAACCAGTCATGGTTCTATAATGGTTGCATCTATGAGAGGAGTCTTATCTTTACTAGTGAACATCAAATTGTATGGCAAAGAACTGTTGACTAGCTTCTCATCCTTAAAATTGAATTTTTTAATTATGGAATTTTCATATTTGGTTTGATAAATCTTCATTTCCTTCTTATATTGGTTTACTTCAATTCCTATGAAGTATTTGATTTTTCTAAGGTTCTTTATTTTTAATTGAATTTTCATGTCATTCTTAAAATCTTTTACTAGTAACAATAAAGATAATGTCATCTACATATAGTGATATGATGATGAATTAATCTTCTTTGTTCTTGAAATATAACATTGGTTTAAACATATAATTGTGATAATTCTTTCTAGTGAGATAGTCATTAATTCTTTGAAACTAGGTCATGGGTGCTTACTTTAGGCCATTTAGAGCTTTATTGAGTTTGCACACTTTGTTCTCTTTTCCTTTGAAAACATAACCTTAAAATTGGTAGATGTATACTTCTTGTTTAATATATCCATTTTGAAATATTAAGTTGGCATCCATTTGCTGAACCTTTAGATCTTTATGTGATACTATGGAGAGAATGAGCTTGATGGTTTCAAATCTAGCCATTAGTGTAAGCATTTCTTGATAGTCAATATGCTTCTTTTGTCTGAATCCACTTGCCACAAGTCTTTCTTTGTGTGTTTTTACTTCTCCTTTCTCATTTTACTTTGTTTTATATAAACACTTATAATTAATAATCTTTTTATTTGTTGGTTTTTCCACTAATTTCCTTGTATTATTTCTTAGGATGGGATACTCTTTGTCCATGGATTCCTTCTATACTTTTAATTTCATGGATTTATTAACATTGGTTAATTCACTTAAGATTGTTGAATATGCGATATGTGTAATATTATGAGATCTTGTAGTTCTTGTTTCAAAATTTGTGTCTAGCATTTGAGTGTGAGGATGGTCTTTTTAAACACAAGGTTTTGAACTTTGATAGGTATTTGATTTTCTTGCTGTTTAAAAATAGCACTTGTACAAAAATTACACAAGTGGCTCCTCCCCAAAGTAGGTTCTAACCTATAATGCCCTTCTATAACCACACTTAAAGTGTCTTTGGGTACTAGAAGGGTTAAATGTAATCTGCACTAACTCCACAAAACACAGACATGTAAATATCACCGGAATGAGCTAAGAATTCTATGATACACAAAACACAAGCTACAATTACATGAACAATGAGATGATACAAGATATAGAAGGGATCGTAGAGATTGGAACATGAGGTAACTGACCTAGGGCATAGTGAATCCTGCTGTAAATCATGATTAAGGTGTCATTAACCTATCATTCCAAGATCAAGACCAAGTCCATTCCTCTAATCAGTGACATCACATTATTTCATCCCATGATGAGAAACTATGAGAGTACCAAAACAACAAGGCGTACGATCACTTAGTGTTTTGTTCAAGGGAGGAGTGATTTTTGTTTTGTGGCACTTTGTTTTTCTCCATTTTATTTTTTTTCTCTCTTCTCTTTTTTTTTGAATACTGAATCCAGAGAAGCCACCAACCTTCAGGCATGGGTGCATGTCTTTCCAATGGGACCCCCTAGAACAACATTGGATTTCTGAGTGCCCGTTTGATTACTCTTACTCCCATTTTTCATTAGATCTACAAGGATCTTAGTACAACCATGTTGCATGATAACACCCATAGTCGTCACCAAAGAGAATCCGCAAGTCCCCTTGATGTCACACCCTAATCATTCCCTCTTGGTCCATCCTTCTTCATTCTAGGTACAATGAACAAAAAATTAATTTTAAGTTTTTAAAATGTTAAGAATATCACTATACCCATGAACAGAACCTCTTATTTGTAGAGTGGATAAGTGGGTGTAATGGGCTCACTATCCACATAATTGATCACTTGAGACTTAATAACATAGAACACACCTCAACCAACGATCCACATGAGTGTCTTATTCATAGAAGAGATTACTTACAAAAACGTAAATAGATAAAAACACAAAGAGATAAAAAGAGAAAACAAGAAATTTCCAAAATTGAAAAACTGAAAAAAAAAGTTGTAAAATCAAAGAAAATAAAAAACATTTATTAATCCTGCTTGTTATTTAAATGGGGGATATCCCCCATAACTAATCGGTTGAGTACAGTAAGGATTAATAAATGGAGGATGAGGATCCTTGCATATTGAAAATATTGGGGCTTGGTCATACTTACCCCATCAGGGTACACACACTTGATTATAGTAAGCATGGTGGGGCAATTTATATGATGTAGTTCCTAGATGATGAGTTGACCCACTATGATATTTGGGACCATTAGATGGTATGCAAGGATTGGGATGTTGCCTTCCATGATTGTGTTCATTGGGTCGTATGGTTGTTGGAGTGTTAGTTGGTGGCCCTGATCAAGTAACATGAGGCAATGGATTTGAAGATGAGGGTGCACCACAGGGTTAAACTTGTGCTGAGTTGGAGGATGAAATGGCCTCGGAATTATGTTGTCCCTTCCTACAGTCATGTTTAAAGAAGGAACACTTTTGATGTTGAAGGGGCTTCTCACTGCTGTTGGTAGTAGTAGCACAAGTAGCGTTCGTGGGTTGTTGCTATGGTGCAGACACCTTAGGAGCAGTTGGTGGCAATGTATAAGGAGGGAAATGATGAGAATGTTGAAAATTAGAAGGAGCAATGTAAGGTACACAAGGTGGTGGTTTTGTTGAAGGCATGGGCTGATAGTATTGAGGAGAATGGTACTGTGATGAGATAAAGTGCGTTGGATTAGTTGGAGAAATAGGATGTTGACCAAGATAAGCATTTGGGTTCGGATGATATGAATGGTGCCTCTAGTTTAGTGGTGGTCTCCCCCATGACTGGGATTGTTGCCACTATGATTGAACATAGTATCTCTATACAAACTCTACATGTAACATATTTCCCCAATGCTCATGTAAATGTAACAATATTTGGCATTGGCCTTTGGAGTGATCATATCAGCATATGTTGCATTCATACGTATGATTGGTAGTTGAGCTCTTATTTTCCTTATCCCTTCTTTCTGATTGTCTAGTGTTTTGTCCTACTTCTTGGGTTGTCAAAACTCTATCTCCAATAATGTTGATATATTCTCCACACTTTTGATACCTTCATTCCAACATCTTATTGATCTTTGCCTCAACTTCTTCTAGTGTTTGTTGTGTTGGCAAATATGATGTTTCCACCTTGAGATTACTTGATTTCTCCTTTTTATGATCATGGACCTTTGTTAAGTTGAGATTTTGGTCCCATTGATGTTTTTCAACACTCTCCCATCTAGCCATTTCTCCTTCATCTTTTGCTACCCTCTTAATAAGATCTTGGATTTGATGGGTTCGTAGTTCACATAGTTGACCTTGGGCATACATTCCTAAGGTCTCTCTTGTTGCATTACGTAGTCCATCAATGATATGGTACATTAGCCTTTCCTTGGAGAACCCATGGCCTAGACAGTTATTTAACAGTGCATAATATCTTTCTAAGGCCATGTCCAAGGGTTCATGTTGTGGTTGTTTCCATCCTTGGATTTATTTCCTCAAGGCTGACACTGTTGCATAGGTTTGATATTTTTTATTAAATACTTCTACCATTGTTAACCAAAGTCATATTGAATTTGGTTTTAATGATCTATACCATACTTTTGCTTGGTCAACGAGTTTCATAAGAATGAGCTTAAGTTTTTTCCACCTGTTATCAATGTTTTTCCATGAGCAAGCATCGTAGAAGGCTAGTAAATGTTGTTGCGGATCTAGGTCATAGCCTCCTGAAAAAGTAGAAAAGTTGTTTAAATCAAGCCTAGGTAGATGGCTCTCTTTACGATGCCTACATGAGATTCGAATAGCCTCCCGTATTTGCTTTAAGCTTGTAGTGGCCAGTAGGGGTTCATCGTCATCAGGTAAGTTATGCTTTTGTGTGTTGGGATGACATTGCTTTTGTTCATGTTTATAAGAAACCACCACTTCAAGTTGTGTACTCTAATCTTCATCATCATATAGTTCATTGGTTCTTGAATGAACTTCCCCACTAAGTGTGGCATTGTTGTAATCTTGTAGGAGAGTAATTGTTGTGAAGTTGTGTGTGAATTTACGTGTGACTTTTTATAATTTTTTTTCTAAAAGATATATTGTTAAGTCCTTTACAACGACCTTGTATGATATACCTAATATAGATAACTAGCACCGTCCCCAGCAACGGTGCCAATGATGAGTGGCGAGGTACCCCTACACTCAACCATACGAATACGAGCATTACACACATGATCCAGTCGAACTCCACAAATGGACTAGTTGTGGCATCTAGATAGTTAGCCTTTGGTCACCGTTCGCTATCTTCCCACCTAGACTAGTATTAGCTTTGTCACATATGGTTTAGTCTAGAGTGAGGTGTATGATGTGGTTCTAACCTAATGCTACTCCTGAGTATGATGGTAAATAAGATTAACTAAGCTAAGAGAGAAAGGGTAAGAGAGAATCTAACTAGCCTAAGTCAGATTAGCATCTATTCCTTGATTATCTGTACACATCTTGGACTTCATGCATGACTGCCACTAGGATTACCAAGCACAGATCCTAGGTACACTACTAGGTTACCAAGTAGTCACACTTAAATGCACATAATCAAGTCATACTTATTCCGCATTTTAACATGAGATAAGGGTGAGAAGAATTAACTAGGAAAGCAGTAAATAATAATTAAATGAATAATTAATTAAACTAAGTAAATGTTGCAATGATGAAGTGATATCGATCTTTATTTTCGGTCATGTGCGTGTCCAAGTATGTCACACTCGAATAAAGGATGTTGTACAATTACATTCACCACACTGCAGGCATACACTGGAAAATAATTCTAACTCTAAGAATGAAAAAATGCAAGATTTTAGCTAACGAACTAAAAAATAGATCCGAAACAAGGGAGAGTTGCCTCTTATTTATAGAACTAGAGGCAGGCTACGATATCACGTATGCAATATTGTGACTTGGGTTGCGATATCATGGTCGCCCTAAATGATGACTCATCATACCCTCACGACTGAATGAAAGCTCATCCTTGAGTTACAGTGATTACACAGTGGATAGGTATGGGATTATTAGATGGGAAGAAATGGGATTATGCCATAGTGTGAAATGAAAACAAAATAAAGACATGACACAAATGTTCTACATCTACAAAAATGGGTGGAACTCATGTAGTTCCAATGGCGGTGCCTCCTCCATTGGTGTCTTTCCTTTGTCTTGTGCTCCAAGTTCTGGGGCTTAATGATGTTGAAGTGTGGCCTGGAGCTTCTCCTCCTCAGTCTAAGGGTCTTGTGCTATCCATGCTAATGTTCCAATGTTTGACAGAGTCAGCACTTCCCACAGATAGGGTAGTTGTGGAAACATTTGATTGGCTTTGACATACCAAGCCACGAACACCCGCCGTTCCTCATCATAGGCTCTGGATTTATCCTTGTACTCCTAAAAATATGTTAGCCATTAAGCCAAGTCCATTGCAACACCTTTCTATCCTTGGTAGCTAGCTTTCACCACCTAAAGTTCAAAATTTGCAACTTCCAGTTTCTCCAACAACTTCTTGCGTTCTGCAAATTCTACTTCATATTTGATGTGGGTGGTTGCTACCTACTGCTCGAGCTCTATCCTTGGGTGTCCTACTATTAACATGGAAAGGTTGGCATATATCAAGTTTGCCAAATCCATGTATTCTATAAATCCTAAATCTACAGGTCCCGGCTCTTAACTTCCGCTTGGTGGGTGAAGGCATATGTATCCAATATGGCCTGCAAGTTAGTGTGTTGAGTACTAATAGCATCAATCTATGCCTTGGCCATATGGGTCTCCTTCTCAAGGATCTATTTGTACATCCCCACCTAATCTCGGAACTACTCCTTTAGATTTTCATGTCATTTAGCCTCATTTTGCCATGCGCTTATCTCAATAGCTAACTTTTGACATATGGCACGTACCTCCTCTATTGAGAGGGTTTGATTTTCCTTGGCTAAATGGCTTACGTCTTGGTTGACTTGGATGAATTATTCTTGCAATTGATGGAAGTGTTCATTAAGAATGTTCTTTTGCTGTTCTACAATGGTCAATCAAAGGTTGTCTACAATGAGCTGCTTGTTTTCTTCTTGTAAGGCTTTGAGTGCCTTGATATGTGCATGAGTTTGCGCTTGTGCTGCAGAGGCATCCCAAACAGCCTTCTCCTTTTCATCAGCCATCCTTTTATTCTCCACTATTAACTTGGTTAGTTGCTCAGTTCTAAAATTATCTAACTAGTCTGTGGGAACAAATTACAGAGGGTCCCATTGTGCTGCTTGTAAGGCCATGAGCTGCTCTTGTAGTTTCTACACTTTTGCTTCTGCATGCTCGGCCCTCACTTCTGTTAAGACTAGCTTCCCCTTTGTGGAAATGAGGTCTAACTGAATTGCCATAACATCCTGAGGGATGTCAAATAAGGACGTCATTACTTGCCTTGTTTGGAGTAATCTATCAAGCGCATCCTCATGTTCCGCAGGAGTCATTAAGGTTCCGGCCAAAGTTTGAGCATCTTGTGCTCCTATGAGATCTGCCGGTGGCACAACAGGTACGTTGAAGGATTCTTTTATGTGGTTAGCTACCACTTCTGTAGCTCCCATAGCATCCTGGTGTTTCATGACCACCACAGTGGCCCCTTCACCAGTCTCTAATTACACCTAAAAAGATGTCGTGTTTCCTGAGATCTATTATGACCATCTACTCTCTCCTCCCCCTGTGTGAATGGATACTTCCCCCCTTGTGCGATCCAATGAAATAGTAGGCTAAATGACATCATCAATGATGCAGAAGAGGTTTGCATCATCACGACTTTCCCAACTAACCGTCTCAGCGATGGCCCTAAGATGGCTCATTGACAGTCTGTAGTCTTGCAGCGGTTGTTGATCCTGGCCTATGCTGGGCCCTGCTTCCTATTGTTGGCTGGGATCTATGCTTGGAGGTTGGCTAGGTCCTGCAAGTTGGATTGCAGTTGGTTCAGCCATCTATTCTTCTTCTTTTTCTAGTCCTAGCTCTTCGCCAGTGCTTTTCCTTGGAGCTGGCACCTTTAGCAATTTAGCATATGAAGCAGTTTGGGCTTTTTGAAGGACATCATTGATGTACCCCCGAATACCAGCATGTCGACAAAGCTTTCTGATAAGATAAGGGAAAGGCAGTGCCATCTTCCCTATCTTTTGTTCTTCAAATCATCTCAAGATATCCATTAAATATAGATGGGGTAGGTTAGCGTTAACCTTTCCCATCAACATTGCACATCCTCTAGCAGCATCTGTTGATATTCTCTTCAAGCCCTTTGTGGGAAAGAGGTGATATATTCCAATTTTGAAGTAAGCCCTCTCTTCCATCGTCAACTCACCAAATGTTTTATCTCTGCCATAAGTCTTCTCCAACCAATCCTTTCGCACATCAGGGTTTGAATGGGTGGATAACTTAGCAACCTTGGGCCCTTTATTTGGAAGCTTTAACACTTCCAAAATGGCCTACATAGAGAAGTCAATTGTCACACTATAGATATTGATAGTGGTGCCTTGCTCCCTACTATGCCAAAATCAGTACATCTCTCCTAGGTACCAGGCACCACTTTCAAAGAGGGTAGGCCATAATGGGGATCCTTTGAGGTGATCCATAATGGCCTCAGGAGCAAACTCTACAAAAGATACAAAGTTCTAATTCATAATCACCACAGTGAATGTGGACTTTTCATGGATGGCCTAAACACAATATTGGGGCAATGTGAGTTGTTGTCCCTATTTAGGCACTGTAGCAACTCCTCCTTCCACCTACCTGGACTGTATGGTAGGAGGACCTTCTTGATGAATGCTAAATGATTATTCCTCCTATTCTGCATGTTGTCCGATAGGACCTTGTCTTCCACCTTTTCGAGATCGCTTGCTTCCACCCTGAGTAGGACCTTCCTATTATCCACGTTTTGGGACCATCTGCAATCACATGGATCAAGCATTAGTAAGGTTGTTTTTGAAATTAAGTTATACCTTACTACTTACCTTAATTAATGATCTTATTTCATCTCCATGTGATCTTTCCTGAAAAATTGTAATAATGGATCCCTTTTTACTTAGGTGGTTTTTCAATTTTAATTTCTCGGTATACCTAAGGGTTAAATGATTTCCTTGGCACAATTATTTTAAGTGTTATAGCTAATTATCCTAGATGATGTCCTTTGGGCGATGATAAATTCCAAAAAATTTAGGCACTTTTTGGTAGGTGTCCCTCCCCATGACTAAGCTAAACACTATGGGTTCAACCAAGTTCAGATGGAATTCAATTCAGAGTACCAGCGAGCAAGATATAGTGAGAAAAGCAAGGATCGTTCAATCGCAAGTCGTAGAGAAAAATTTGAAAACTTCCCCAAAGTGAATGATGAGAAATGAGGCTAAGTGTTGCAGGGGGGTCACCTATTTATAGGTCTTTGGGGACGTGATATCGTGTATGATACATCATGTACGTCATATCACTCGGATGTGATATCGTGTATGCGATATCACGTCCCTAGTGACATAAGGCACAAAAAAAATACCGAATTTTTAAAGATTTTCTTGAAATTAATGTTGTAAATTAGGACATGTAACACATGTTGAGGGGTTCTAGGGTAATTCCATTAATTTGAAAGGCACAATTAATGATGATGGTGTAGATTTTATCAATAAAACCTTGGGTGGTAAGAAAAAGGATATGTCATGTTGCATGGGAATGTTGAACTTCAAAGGGGTAATAGGAAGGAAAAAAATGTTATGAAAAATAAGCTAAGGGTGAAAAAATGGTGTGTATGAGCTATATCATAAGTGGAAATTACAAAAATTACACAAGGGGGTCCTCCCTAAAGCAGGTTCTAACCTATAATGCCCTTGCGTAACCACACTTAAAGTGTCCTTGGGCACTAGAAGGGTTAAATGTAATCTGCACTAACTCCACAAAACACACACATGTAAATATCACTGGAATGAGGTAAGAATTCTATGCTACATAAGACACGAGCTACAATTACATGAACAGTGAGATGAGATGAGATATAGAAGGGATCATAGAGATTGGGACATGAGGTAACTGACCCAGGGCACAGTGAATCTTGTGTGTAAAGCATGATTAAGATGTCATTAACTCGTCATTCCAAGATCAAGACCAAGTCCATTCCTCTAATCAGTGACATCACATTATTTCATCCCATGATGAGCAACTATGAGAGTACCAAAACAACAAGCCGTACGATCACTTGGCATTTTGTTTAAGGGAGGAGTAATTTTTGTTTTGTAGCACTTTGTTTTTCTCCTTTTTCTTTTTTTTCTCTCTCTTCTCTCTTCTTTTTGAATACTGAATCCAAAGAAGCCGCCAACCTTTAGACATGGGTGCATGTCTTTCCAGTGGGACCCCCTAGAAAAGCATTGGATTTTTGAGTGCTCATTTGATTACTCGTACTTTTACTTTTCATTAGATCTACATGGATCTTAGTATGACCACGTTGCATGATAACACCCACAGTTGTCAGCAAAGAGAATTCGCAAGTTCCCTTGATGTCACATCTTAATCATTTCCTCTTGGTCTATCCTTCTTCATTTTGGGTACAATGAACACAAAATTAATTTTAATTTTTAAAAATGTTAAGAATATCACTGTACCCATGAATAGAACCTCTTATTTGTAGAGTGTATGAGTGGGTGTAATGGGCTCACTATCCAAATAAATGATCACTTGATACTTAATAACATAGAACACACCTCAACCAACGATCCACATGAGTGTCTTATTCATAGATGATATTACTTACAAAAACGTAAAAAGATAAAAACACAAAGAGATAAAAAGAGAAAACAGGAAATTTTGAAAATTGAAAAATTGAAAAACAAAAAGTTGTAAAATCAAATAAAATAAAAAATATTTATTAATCTTTCTTGTTATTTGAATGGGAGATATCCCCCATAACTAATCGGTTGAGTACAGCAACGATTAATAAATGGAGGATGAGGATTCTTGCATATTGAAAATATTGGGGCCCGATCATACTTACCCCATCGGGGTTCACACACTTGATTATAGTAAGCATAGTGGGGTAATTTATACGATGTAGTTTCTGGATGACGTGTTGACCCACTATGATATTTGGGACCATTAGATGGTATGCAAGGATTGGGATGTTTCCTTCCATGATTATGTTCATTGGGCTATATGGTTGTTGGAGTGTTAGTTGGTGGCCTTGATGAAGTAACATGCGGCATTGGATTTGAAGATGAGGGTGCACCACAGGGTTGGACTTGTGCTGAGTTGGAAGATGTAGTGGCCTCAGAATTGTGTTGTTCCTTCCTACAGTCATGTTTAAATAAGGGACGCTTTTGATGTTGAGGTGGCTTCTCACTACTGTTGGTAGTAGTAGCACAAGTTGCGTTCATGGGCTGTTGTTGTGGTGCAAACACTTTAGGAGTAGTTGGTGGCGATGTATAAGGAGGGAAAGGATGAGAATGTTGAAAATTAGGAGGAGTAGTTTAAGGTACACAAGGTGGTGGTTTTGTTGAAGGCATGGGTTGATAGTATTGAGGAGAATGATAGTGTGGTGAGATAAAGTGCATTGGCTCAGTTGGAGAAACAGGATTTTGAGCAAGATAAGCATTTGGGTTTGGATGATACGAAGGGTGCCTCTAGTTTAGTGGTGGTCTCCCCCACGACTAGGATTGTTGCCACTGTGATTGGACATAGTATCTCTATACAAACTCTGGATGTAATGTATTTCCCCAATGCTCATGTAAATGTAACAATATTGGGCATTAGCCTTTGGGGTGATCATATAGGCATATGTTGCATTCATACATATGGAAGCTAAGATCTTATTTTTCTTATCCCTTCTATCCAATTTTATAGTATTTTCTCCTACTTCTTGGATTGTCAAAACTCTATCTCCAATAATGTTGATATATTCTCCACACTTTTGATACCTCCATTCCAACATCTTATTGAGCTTTGCCTTGATTTCTTCTAGTGTTTGTTGTGTTGGCAAATATGATGTTTTCACCTTGAGATTGCTTGATTTCTCCTTTTTATGATCATGGACCTTTGTTAAGTTGAGATTTTGGTCCCATTGATGTTTTTCAACACTCTCCCATCTAACCATTTCTCCTCCTTCTTTTGCTACCCACTTAATAAGTTCTTGGATTTGATGGGTTCATAGTCCATATAGTTGACCTTAGGCATATATTCCTAATTTCTCTCTTGTTGCATTATGCAGCCCATCAATGATATGGTACATTAGCCTTTCCTCAGAGAACCCATGGCCTGGACAGTTGTTTAATAGTGCATAATATCTTTCTAAGGCCATGTCCAAGGGTTCATGTTGTGCTTGTTTCCATCCTTGGATTTGTTTCCTCAAGGCTGACACTGTTGCATAGGTTTGATATTTTTCATTAAATATTTCTACCATTGTTGACCAGTGTTGTATTGAATTTGGTTTTAATGATCTATACCATACTTTTGCTTGGTCAAAGAGTGTCATAGGAAAGAGCTTAAGTTTTGGCCACCCTTTATCAATGTTGTTCCATGTGTAGGCATCGTAGAAGGCTAGTAAATGTTGTTGCGGATCTAAGTCATAGCCTCTTGAAAGAGTAGAAAACTTGTTTAAATTAAGCCTGGGTAGACAACTCTCTTTACGATGCCTACGTGAGATTTGAATAGCCTCTTGTATTTGCTTTAGGGTTGTAGTGGCCGGTAGGGGTTCATCATCATCAGGTAAGTTATGCTTTCATGTGTTGGGATGTCATTGCTTTAATTCATATTTATAAAAAATTCCCACTTTAGGTTGTGTACTCTAATCTTCATCATCATATAGTTCGTTGGTTCTCAAATGAAATTCCTCACTAAGTGTGGCATTGTTGTAATCTTGTAGGAGAGGCATTGTTGTGAAGTTATGTGTGAATTTATGTGTGAATTTTTATAAATTTTTTTTAAAAGTTATATCATTAAGTCCTTTACAACGACCTTGTATGATATAGCTAATCTAGATAACTAGCACCATCCCTGGAAATGGTGCTAATGATGAGTGACGAGGTACCCCTACACTCAACCATACGAATACGTGTGTTACACGTGTGATTCAGTCGAACTCCGCAAATGCACTAGTTGAGGCATCTAGACAGTTAGCCTTTGGTCGTAGTTCACTGTCTTCCCACCTGGACTAGTATTAGCTTTTTCACGTATGGTTTAGTCTAGAGTGAGGGGTATGATGTGGTTCTAACCTAATGCTACTCCTAGGTATGATGGTAAATAAGATTAACTAGGCTAAGAGAGAAAGGGTGAGAGAGAATCTAACTAGCNGGTTACCAAGTAGTCACACTTAAATGCTCGTAATCAAGTCGTACTCATTCCATGTTTTAACATGAGATAAGGGTGAGAAGAATTAACTAGGAAAGCAATAAATAATAATTAAATAAATAATTAATTAAACTAAGTGAATGCTGCAATGATGAAGTAATCTATATCTTTATTTCTAGTCATGTGCATGTCCAAGTATGTCACACTGGAATAAAGGATGACATACAATTACATTCACCACACTGCGGGCATACACTAGAAAATAATTCTAACTTTAAGAAGGAAAAAACTGCCAGAGTTTAGCTAAGGAACTAAAAACTGGATCCGAAACAAGGGAGAGCTGCCTCTTATTTATAGAACTGGCAGTGCAATATCACGGTCACCCCAAATAACAAGTCATCAAACTATTTTCTAGTAGAAATCATGTTCAAGGAGGTCTTTCATCATCATCCTTATTCATAGGCTGAAATCTTGAGATCCATCAAAGATTATGTAGCATCTAGCCATGTCATTTGCACTCATTCTTGTAGTTGAACCTTCCACTTTAATACCAAGTGAAGGAATGATAAATAGTGAAAGAATTTCTTAGTTATCTTGACTTTAAAAAGAATTAACTAATAAAGTTTATATTTTTGGAAATCTTAGAAAGTTCTATATAATTTAGAAAAAGGAAATATTACAAAAGATATCTAGAGGCTAAGGTTATACTATGTTCTTTATAATTTATCACAAATTGTAGCAATTCTAGTAGCACAACTTTGAGAGATTTTAACGTAAAAGTTGTTAGGTTTTTTATGCTAAAATTTTAACTAAGCATTTTCATAGTTATTATCTTTCAAAAAACTCTAATATCACATTAAATTGTTATGCAATGAAAAAAAATGATCTAATTATTTATAATCATTTATTTTTGTAAAAATTCAAAATTTAAAAAATCTACAAAATCACAGAAATAATTTCTATCAAACTATAGTAGATATTGAATTTAAATTTTAGATCACATAGGCACCTATTTTAGCTTTTTAATAAATGTAGATTCACCAAAATGTTCACAATTCTAGTTATTAAACTTCCAAGA
>MNCI01034096.1:19004-34790 GCA_015680685.1 Gnetum montanum | reverse complement strand
CACTTTGATAGAGTGTAGCCATACTTATGAAAGTGATAACTCAAAATATACATACAAAATATGAAGAAAATTAACTTACCTAAGGGAGAAAGGGATCTTCATATAAGAAAAATGTCAAAAGCCCAAATGGAATTCCTAAAAATTTTAAGTTATCAATGACATGTGTGAGAGCTTATCCTAGGTATGTACAGTTTTCATGAGATAACAATAGAGGTTTTCTATTACCAAGGTATTAACGAAGGTCTATTAATTTAGCCTAGGCTAACCTAGGTCATACTATAGGTAGAATGAGCTAAAAAAAAACTTGGCAAGGGATGTGTCAATGTCCTTATGCTAATGCAAGGGGTGTGCTAGTGCAAGGTTGTTAGTGCACTCCCTTATCACACTCTAAGTTGACAAATCCAAATGAAATCTTAAATAGTAGAGGATATGTTGAAAAGGTCTTAGGACATTTGAATGAAGTTAGAAACATCCTAAGGAACCTAGAACATGCACACAACCTAGAAGTATGACATAGGAGACAAGGACACATGGCTAAAACTATAAACATAGAGTGCATGAAAAACTTCTTAAGTCCAGGGCTTTCAATGGACTTACAAAATATCATTGGATAACTCATTATTTTCTCACGAACAAGTAACGATGGTTCCATAGATTTAACACTTAAGATAAAACATAGGAACTAGAAAAATAATAAAATTAATGTGAAGGAATTATAATTGTATAACATGTAAACTATGGCTACATTACAACATAAGTTACCTCACTAAGAAGTGCTAGGGGATGGTGGCTAAGAACAAAATTTCCATTATGTACCTCCATGATATGGGAAGAATCTAGAAGTATTGGGTGCAGACATGTGAAATATTTGCAACGATGTTTCAAGGTTTGTCATCCTAGCTCGAAGCTACTAATTCTACTCATGCATCCATCTTTGCTCTCCTAGAAGTGCTTCACTATGTTCCTCTACATCTACTTGGAATTTTTTGTGATTCTTATTGTCCTATGAAAGATCATGTTGGACAACCTTTAATTCAACTACCACTCAATGAAGTCTTTCTTTTAGCTCACTACATGTTCTACCTAAAATTTTTTGGGCCACATATAGATATCTCCTATTCTTCTCTTTTACATCTTTTTTTTCCTTCTTCAGTCTCCTCTTAAGGAATATGACTACTACATCATGGAAGAGGATGTACATGTCCTTTAAGAGGTACATCTTTTTCTAGAAAGTTGGCTTACATGTACCCATCTAATGGAGTTTAACTACAATGTATTAAATTTTACATTCATCTAAGTCTTTCTTCAATCATATGCTTATGTAGCTTAACATTCTAGGTTGCCTACTCGATTGGCTGGATCTTTTGAAGCTTATTAGTCTCCCTGGTTGTCTTTTCTACTAACTCTTTGATGAACCACGGTATCACATTAGTCACGATATCGCGTCAGCCCCTGCAATATCACGTACATGATATCGCAGCCCGTCGTCATTCTATAAATAAGAGGTGGCTTTCCCTTGTTCAACCATCTAGATCAAGACCCTTAGCCAAAATATAGCAGTTTTACCATTCCAGAGTTAGAATAATTTCCATGTGTCCATAGTAGGAGTCTCAAAGTGAACGAATCTTTATTTGAGCATATTGTACCTGTGCACACATTTGTGTTCGGCAATAAAAATAAACTTTCTGATAAACCTTGCAGCATATGGTCTAAGCTAAATAGGATTTAATTATTGTTAAATGTTTAAATGCTTTCCTAGATAATTAATCTCTCTCAACCCTTGACTCTCCTAGTTAAGTGCATTCAGTACAACCACTTCGAGCACGTGTGTAACGCTTGGTAACCCAGTAACGAGTAGCGTTTGGTAATCCCAGTAGCGTTGCACTGGGTCAGGGTGTGTACGGAAAGTGGGAATGGATACTAGTGCTAGGACGATTAGAACTTAGTTAGTGAATAGTTAGTCACTTAGTCTCTTCACCCTTCCCTATTAGCATAGGCGTTAAAAAGAGAAAAGTTATAAAAATCACATACCTCAAACTTACTTAACCATACAACCATTACAATACAAGTAAGTTTGGGAGGACAACAATTGATTAACCTTAAGTGTTTCATTAGGGCGTGTAAGCACTTAGTCCTTGGAGTTCGACCGAATCACACATGAGATGCTAGTATTCGTATGGTTGAGTGTAGGGGTGTGTCACCACTCATCATTGGCATCGTTGCCAGGGACTTAGTTGTTTGTATGCTACGTAAAATGAAGAAAATCATTCATATCATTGGGAGCTAGAATGAACCCTTAGGGTTGATAAAAAGAAAAATAAGATAATGGTAAATTGCACACTGAACAAGACTAAAATGTCTTCTTCTTCAAACAAAAGCATTTCACTGCCTAGGAACAACACTAGAGACAGTCGGAGGCACAACACACATAACCAAGAACTGCTAGTTCCTCAATAGTTTCAAGTGGTATATATTCATTATGATGAATATGTACCTAGCTTTACCTTTATCCTCCATCAAGATGAACAACTAAGTTGGAGAGACTTGGAGGGTAACATAGTGCTGCTTCTAGATCGAGTAGTCCCCAACATGCTTCTTCATGCTCTCACGCAAATAGGCATGTCATAGTTATATGCAGAATACGTTTCATGTAGTTTTGACATAAGGGATTACGATCCCATAGAAACGCAACATCAAAGGGAATTACAATAGGAGAGATACTATACATTGTTGAAGGGCAAAGGACCCCATAATGCTTCACCCATCATAAGCAAAAATGAGGGTAGTGAACCTATTTCAATAGGTTATCCACAGAACGATGTTCCCCCTCCTAACAATGGTGAGGATATGGTGTATTAGAACCTTCATTCCACAATTCACAACCCTAGTTCTGATCCCCATGAACACCAAGTGTTCAACGATGGAACATGAACACATGATAAGAATGAGCATTCTGATCATTATCACAATCGGAGCCAGGACCACTAAAGAGAAGGTAGGAAACATCGTCATGGTGATGGTTCTCCTTCTACTTCACCTTCATCATCACATTCACCCTCTCCTTCAATATTAGGATGCAGTCATAAGGAACCTAACCGTGAGCATAAGGGTAAATAGAGTGAGAAACCTCAACGAGAGAGTCGAGAGCGAGGACAAGGACACTCTAGAGAATCAAGGCATGGAAGAAGGGAAAGTAGGGAACCACATAGACATCACAAACTATATAAAATAAATGACCATGAGGAACCCCTACTTGCAACCCAAAGCATGTTAGACATTACGAAGGCTGTTAGAATTCCTACAAGGCACCAGAAAGATAGCAGGATCAAGAGGTTAGACATGAATAATATCCCATGATTTTAGGGGGGATACAACGTTGATCCTTAGAATCACTTACAGGCATTTCATGATGCATGTGCCTTGTAGAACATTGAGAATGAGTGGCAAAAGCTAAAGTTATTTTCAAGGACACTAGTAAAAGAAGCAGAAAGTTGGTACCAGTCCTTAGAACCAGAATCCATTCAAAGGTGGAGTACGATGCTAGAACTATTTAACGATCAGTATCAAACGTACTCCTGGGTGTCCAACCTACAAAAACAAATCCAAGGATGGAAGCAGGGAACTCTTGAACCCTTGGATACTACCATGGGCTAATATTATGCACTATTACATCGTTTCCAGGGCCATGATTATTTGTAGTAGGATCAACTCCACCACCTCATAGATGGACTTAGGCATGAAACCAAGAGAACCCTTGGAACATATGCCTAAGGGAGATTATTAGAGCTTAGGTTCCATCAGATCCATAGATTGTTGGAGCAAGTAGCTAAGGAAGAAGGAGAGCTACATAAGAGAGAAAGCACGGAAGAGTACAACCACGATCCTTCCCTCCAAAAAAGGGAAGTGAGATTCTATGAGGAGGAGAATGAGTCACCACTCTAAGAGATGGTGAATAGGAAAACCTTTCCACTGTAGAAATTAACAATAGAAGTGTCAGCTAAGGTAGATCAACTATGGGACTCCTTAGATAGTAGATTTGAAACCATTCTCAAAATTGTAGAGGAGTCTAAGGAGCAAAGTAGTGATTATGATAAAAAGAAAAAGAGGGATTTGGACAATGCATGTAACAAAGGTAAGGGTAAAATGGCCATCACTGAAGAGGTTGTGGATTCTGATATAGAAAATGATGGTAGATGTGAGATATGCCAGTATGACCATCCTAAGGGATGTTGCCCCATCATCTCACATCTGCAAGAGTCTGGGGTGAATGCTCTTAACCCATAACTTAACAAATGGGAAGCACCCCGACGGTTACCTTATCCCCAAGGTAACCCGAGGCAATTCCACCAACCATTAAGATATTATCCAAGTGGAACTCTGCCACAACCTATTGAGCAACACCAATAGTGGAAATACCCACAGTCATGGGGTATGCCACTGCCTAGGCAACAATACCCTTACCAACAACCGAATCCATATGGCTATTACGTGCAACAGCCAATCTCTCCACATGACTTTGTTGGTCACATGACACCACAACATCACTACCAAGTGTGGGAGTATTATAGGACTCCTTCTCCTAGGGGAGACACACCACATACATACCATCCTCGAAATCCATTCGCAACTCTCACACTGATAGCTCTATTACCACCTGCTCCAGCGATGCAAGGGAAACTCCCCACTCAACCATAGTAATGCAATGCTACAAGAGCTGTAAACCTTCAACCCACTACTGGTTCTCAACTGCATAAAGAGAAGACATTTCTTCAGAACCAATAGTCCAAACAAGCTCTCACAACAACAAGTGGTTGAGCCTCCAAACGCTTCTCCATCAAATAAGGCTTCAGAGCTCCCTTCAAACCAAAAACAGAGCTCAACGTATACGATTATGTAAACACATACAGGCACTGACTAGATCAAGGAGGGCCACCTTCCTAGGTAATTCTCTAATCATGAAAGCCCCTTAATTTATCTCCAAGTCACTGGGAATGAACCTTGTAAATCACTTCTGGACTCATGTTTCGGAGTCAACTTGATATCGCAAGAAATGTATAAAGCCTAGAACTTGCCTCCACTAAAGAAGAGCAATATTCGCTTAGAGTTGGCTGACCAGTCCATCACCATTCCCTTGGGACTGGTTGAGGACATCGTTACCACTGTGTGTGGGTGGTCATACCTAGCTGATTTCCTAGTGATACAAGTCAACAATGACAAAGGGGACTTCCCAATAATAATGGGAAGGGCATGGCTTAGTATCATAAATGCATGTCTAGGAATTCATGATCTTTCCTTGGAAATATCTAAGGAAAAAACTTTTGGGAAGATCGAGAGGAAGAGAGTTCCATGCATCACATATAGTGACACAGGGTGTGATTGCATATAGAAATGTTCAACATTGCCTACATGCAACTGGTGTGCCAAATAAATTAACATACAAAAGTGCCTATATGTAGCAACCACACAACAAGAAAACACCCAGTGGTTGATAGCTAATCAAGAGAGTAAACTACCAACGTGCATGGAATTAACTGCGGAAACAATTTGCGCTCACGTCAGAAGCATAGATACACTGGAGCAAGAGTGTCGCCAACTTCCAACCCTTAACCTGAAAACATCAATTGCGAGAACTTGGACACTTCTAAAAAATTCAAACAAGTGCTCATTATTTCAGATCTCTTCCTTTCAACTTAGTCATGGGGGAGATGGCCACCTATGCTAATCATTTGAAACCCTCAATTTCTTTTTATGTTTTTTTTACACATTTCTTTAACTTTTCTTATTTTTGTTTTGCAACATCATTCATACTTTTTTATTTATTTGTGTGTTTATTTATTTTTGTTTTGTTAAGTTTGTCACTTAATAAGTGCTCTGAAGATGGTATGAACTGTATTCCATTGATTGCTAATGTTTGGTTTTTACTTTTGAGTTATGATGTTAATACTATGGTATGGTTCTTTTGCTATAACAGGCAATGAGTCCACATCATCCATTCATCCATGAATTTCTATGGTCTCACTTGGCTTGGAACTATATAGTCACATTTCTCAATAATAAAAACTATAAACGAATTAGTGACTGGGCATTTCTCAAACTAAGGCCTCAAGGATTGAAAAGGGTGTGAATTCAAGGGGATTTGATGCATTTATGCTAGCCATTCTCTTGGGTGCTTGGATCTTTCCTTCTTGGGTTTTCCTTACCATTCCAACATTGCTCCATTATTGGGAAGCTGAGCTAATAAAAATAATAAGTCATTGCATGGTGTGGTTCTCATGCAAAACACAAAAAAAAAACAGTGAGAATTCAAAGCACATCCCTTAAACAAAATAATCATCTAGGCTACAAGAACTAGTTATGGGACTAAACAAACATGTTCCCTCTAACTAAGGTCCTTCCTCACTTCCTATCTTCTCCTTTCTCATTTCGTCGAAATGGTGGTAGCTCTTTGATGGAGGCATTTTTGTTACTTTAAGTGGATTGATGGGCCAAATATATTAATGAAAATTCAATATATGTGGATTTTTTAACACCAAATTTGGAATGAGATCTACTAAGTCCCATTAACCATTAATACAAAAGGGGCTATATACCACCTTGTTCTTGAGACTCCATTCCATCCTCTTCTTTCCATCCTTCTTTCTCCATCTTTCACCTTATTGTCGGTTGTATTAGTAGTTCATATCTTGGTTGATGCATTCTTTTCTTTTTAATAAATTCTTGTGGTTAAGACTTTAACTCTTGCTTCCAAATGACATTTCTAGGGCCTACGAACTCTTTGAATGTGGGATTGTCAGGGCATTGAGGGCATCAACCTGCTTTGGGGAGGATCCACTGGCATTCCTATTTGGTGCATCCATTAATTTCTTTCCCTTAAGAATTTTTGCAATCACAATTTATTTTTTTCATTTCCATCTTTGACATCCATTTTATCGGCATTGTCATTGTTTCTTTTTCTCCATCTTTCTTATTCCTTACCTTTTTCCATTCTCTCACTACTGAAGGTTCGCTCTCAGTCATGGGGGTCCTGGCCCAATTTTTTTGATTTTCTCCTAACCCCTACACCTTGGGTAGCTACCTGTATTATATCTCTAGATCTACATCATCCATGTCACAACTCGGCCAATGGACCTTACACTAAGGCAAGGTATTACCGGCATTGTGATTCATTTACCCTTGCTAATATCAGACTATGTTGTGTGTGCAAATGGCAATCATACAACAACGGATTAGATCTAGAGGGAACACTTAAAATGGATGGGTGCTAAAGCAGTTATGCAAGGAACAAGATTGATAACACACATATGGATGGACAATGAAAATTGCAATCTTGGTGTTAGCAGCAACATACTTCTTCTTTCTCTCTCTCTTCTCTCTTCTCTCTTAGCTGCCAAATAAGGTTAGATGTTAAATGTGTATAGTGTTCACTCTTTTTGTTATGAACACTAATTTTTTCATGTATTATAATGATGATCCATTCACATGTCACCCCATTCACCATTAGTATCATTCAAGTCAATAATCCCATACCTTTCCAATAATTTGTAAGGAACTCGAGGACAAGTTTTTATTCAGTCATGGGGGTATGATGAGCCACGATATCATGTTGGCCCCTATGATATCGCATAAGTGATATCACAGCCCATTGCTAGTTCTATAAATAAGAGGTGGTTTTTCCTTGTTCAACCATCTAGATCAAGACTCTTAGCCAAAATATAGCAGTTTTACCATTCCAGAGTTAGAATAATTTCCATGTGTCCGCAGTAGGAGTCTCAAAGTGAACGGATCTTTATTCAAGCAAATTGTACCTAAGCACACATTTGTCTACGATAATAAAGATGAACTTTTTGATAAACCTTGCAGCATATGTACTAAGCTAAATAGGATTTAATTATTGTTAAATGTTTAAATGCTTTCCTAGATAATTAATCTCTCTCAAACCTTGACTCTCCTGGTTAAGTGCATTCAGTACGACCACTTCGAGCATGTGTGTAACGCTTGGTAACCTAGTAATGAGTAGCATTTGGTAATCCTAGTAGTGTTGCACTAGTTCAGGGTGTGTATGACAAGTGGGAACAAATACTAGTGCTAGCACAATTAGAACTTAGTTAGCAAATAGTTAGTCACTTAGTCTCTTAACCCTTCCCTATTAGCATAGACGTTAAAAAGATAAAAGTTATAAAAATCACATACCTCAAACTTACTTAACCATACAAATGTGACAATACAAGTAATTTTTGGAGGAAAAAAATTGATTAACCTTAAGTGTTCTATTAGGGCGCGTAAGCACTTAGTCCTTGGAGTTCGACCAGATCACATGTGAGACGCTCGTAATCATATGGTTGAGTGTAGGGGTACCTTGCCACTCAACACTCTTGTTACAAATTCTATTCTTTCTTTTCTATATGAAGATATTTTTCTTGAAATTATACCATGATCTAACTCTTGTCCTCATTTCTTCATATCTAATTGGAAAGGAAAATTACCTACTTTTCTTAGCTTGAATCATTTTCTTCCATTTATAGGATTAATGCTTTAACATCCTAATTTGCCTCTCCAAATCATCTTTCACGAGCTAGGCCTGTTTCTCCACTTATCATGCCTCGAAAAATTTAGGTTGTAGGTGCTTAATCCATACCATAGGTGTGCCTATAGAACATACTAGTATCATTGGTGTGCTGGATTCCAACTACTCGTGCAACCATTGCACCATTGTCTGGCTCCTTTATAACTCCCTTAGATAGAAATTTTGATCAGCATTTATGATTTTATGTTCGACACATACTTTTATAAGCTCAATTTCCATCATGCTATCAATGTTCATCAACATGAGTTCAATGCATGAATATACTCTTTACTCTTCTTCTACCTAGTGACTAGTTCTAGGTTAATCAATAGATATTCAAAGGACTTTTGTTACATCCCTAACATTATGCATGGACTTATCCCTATAGAAGATCTCCAACACATAATTATTGTCAGTTTATAGACTCTTCAATGTTTCTACTTCTATCATTGGTTGGCATGTTGTCAAGTTGATAATATATCTTGATAGATTGATAGCTTTAAGAACTTATTGAATATCTAGTTCAATCATGCTAAAGAAATAATTAGAGTTGAAGTTAATGGATCTTTTTAATTCTAGCTTATCTTAAATTAGATTAATGGATAATATCACAAAACTCTTATTTTCCTTTAGAATTTTGTCAACGGTAATCTTCTTTTCAAGATCTATTTTGAATAGTGATCTCTAATTATGAATTTTCCTCAAAATTATATAGCTCTTAGGAATAATTTGCATAATCATAGTTGCACTAGACCCTAATTTACTCGAGATCAAGGAAACCTTTACTCAATTTACCCCAAATCATAATGTGCCCTTTGTAATATATAGTGATTAATTAAATAATTAGATTTTTGACAATATGTGATAACATATTATTTATTAGCATAAGTTTAGATTCATTTTTAGTATTTATAAATTAAGGTAATAACTATCATGAATGAAATTCTATTATTTTCTTTTTTTTTTTAAGTACAAGCTTATTGGTTATCATAAGGCCAGTCAATTCCTCCTTTCTATCATCATACTTTCACAACTTATTAGGAATTTGGAAAGCTAGGCCTATAAGGTTTATTTCTTGGGTATCTATTCCACTTTAGTTTTGAATAAATACAATTATTTCTTGATTGTTCAAATCGATCATGAGATTTATTTTTTGGGTATATCTTCCATCGATATTAAAATCGTTACTTTTGTCACATTTATCCTTATCACATTCTTGGGCCATGTATCTCTAAATAGCAACAACCTTGTCCTCAATTCATAACAACACATAGGTTATATATTCTATATAATGTTCCTACAGAGGATAAGTATTGTAGACCTCAATTTTCCTTGTCTTAGAACTTGACTATTGACAAAGACTCTCCATCATTTGTTTTAGCATTCTGAGTTGTTCATGTATGATTTTCATCTTCACACGATTGATTTATGAACTTTTATTTTTTGCAAATTAAAGATGCTTTTACTTATTTTCCCAACTTCTTATGCTTACCTCATCTTGGTAATCATTCTAGCCTTGTTATTTTAGCTTCTTCAAGACAATATGAAGTAACATGTCTCTTCATAACTTCTTTTGGTTACTATATCAACCACTATTCTATTCTCTTTCTATCATTTGTAAATTCTTTATTAATTATTAATTTCTTTTGATCAAAACACATCTGCTTCTTTATGAGTCTAATCTTGCTTTGATACCATCTCATAGGTAGATATGATTTTATGCTCTTAGACAACTCTAATTATTAGGATCGATTTTCTCAGTAATATATAATCTTCATATCACCAACCTAACATCTTTATTGCATTCCTACTTCTTTGTATAATTGACCTTATATTCTTCTCTTTCTTAAGAAGGATACTTGTAGTAAGAAGTGAAATCCCATGAAGCCCTTTAAAATGAAGACAACCTAATCATTTTCCTATCCTATGATGGAGGTTTTTTAAGATTAGTAGTAAAGATTAAACATTAACAATACATCTCCAAAACTATTGAACCTTTTTTTATATCATTTTAGAGTTTTACTCTTCTAAATTCATGATATGATCTACTTTGATTTTTTCTCATTTTTAAGAATATTTTTGAAGTTTGAAGCTTGCTACCGTGGAAGGGCATAAGCCAACCAAGGTAGCCAACCATTCTACCAAGGGTAACAACCCTAATGTCTAATCTTAAACTTAAATAAGGTCAACACTCATAGTTTTGGATTCAATAGGTTGAAGTGATGATAGGATTTGGTAGTGAAAGAGAATGTAAATGTTATAACAAATTAAAATCAAAGCTTGGAGTATAATTATAATTATGGCATCACTTTATTTCTTTATAATTATTTTATAATATTGTGATGATGATATATATATATTGAAGTAACCTTATAGTTATTAGAGGGGGAAAAACATGCACATCCACAAGCTATATAAAATGTAATATACATTAACCATAGCTTAAATCTAGAACTTATTACATATAAAATAATAAATTTTATGCATTAAATTATGTTGTTATTATCTTATGATAATACCAAATTATTTTTTTTGAAATTAAACTTTCTAATATATTGGTTCATAAGTCACCGAAATATCCTAAATGCTCCAAAGCATTGGTTTTTATTTAATAACATATAATGCAAACTGTAGGTAGCAAATGTAAACATGAAAAAGAGAGGTGGTAGAAGGGGACAAGAGAATGGATAGAATGGTTTTTACTTTGTATTGTAGTAGTAGTAGCAATAGGCTAGGCCTATGCCTAATTCACGATGTCTTTAATAACGTCAAAAGCATTTTATATTTTTTATTCTTCTTAGATTTGTTACAATTTTCAACAATAATTTAGATGAAGTATTTTGGTTCTTTTTAATGTAAACAGTTGAATTTTTAAGTAAAATTATATTGGATGTGCTATTTGCATCCTTTAAGTTGTCATAAAGGTATAAGCATACTGAAAACATAAAAATGTAGGAATCTCAAACTAGAAATAGAAATGCTTAATTATGTCCTTAGAAAACCAAAAAGGATTAATTCTTGGTTATTTTCTTAATGAAGTGCTCAAGACCTATTATGATAAGAATTTTTGTTAAGATAAATCTTTCTTGAGTCCTTTTGCTAGTGTTAAACTGAAATCTAAGATTTTATTACTTTATATAAAAAAGATCTATTGCATATACACAAGACATTATGATTTCTCATACAAAATAAAAATAGATTCCATTGCATATGAAAAATGATGCCTAGTACAAACCATTACATACATGAGGCTGCCTACAGCATTATCATAGGGGATTTTGCTCATTTCCTCCATTTCTTCATCTATTCTAAGCCACTGCTCCATTGATAATTTCATGCCCATAAACAATGGAGTGTTTACTAGCTTACATTCCTATATATTAAACTTTTTTAAAACTTCACTAACATATGTAGATTGACCAAGCCACAAATTTTGATCTTTTATATCTCTTTTACCTTCCATGTCCAAGATTATCCTTATAGCACCAAAGTCCTTCATCTCAAATTGAGATGATAGTTAATATTTTAGCTTAGTGATTTCTTGCATACTATTCCCTACTATCAACATATCATCAACATATAATAGTAATATTAAATAGGTTTGTTAATTTTTATTTAGATAAATACAAAAGGTTATTTTCAACCCTTAGAAAACCAAACCTTATCATGCAAGAATAAAATTTCTTATACCACATCCTAGAGGATTGCTTCAACCCATACAAGAATTTTAGCAGGTGACATACCATGTTCTTCTTGCCCTTATCTACATAGGGTTCAAGTTGTTGCATGTAAATTTCTCCATCTACATCTCCATGAAAAAATACAATCTTAACATTCATCTATTCAAGTTTAAGATCTAAAGTAGCCACAAAAGAGATTAAAGATCTTATGGATGTTAACTTTACCATTGTTAGAAAGACTTCTTCATAGTCAATACCCTCCTTTTAAGAGTATTACCTTGTTACTAGCCTTTCCTTGTGTATATTCCTCCTTCTTTTACCTTAAAAAGCCATCTACAACCAATAGGTTTTCTTCTAGGAGGAAGCTCAAAAAGTTCTTATATCTTATTTTTCATTAGTGATTTCATTCCTCATCTATATCATTTTTCCAAGCTTTACTAACTTTTGAATTACAAGCGTCTTTAAAGGTTTGAGGAGCATCAATAATACAAAATATATATGAATCTCAATACTTATGTATTTTTTTACCCAAGTTGACCTTCTCAATAGCTGATCTTCTTGTTGAGATCGATCTTCCATGCCATCAATTTTATCATCAACTTATTCTTTAATTATACCTTTCTCTTGAAGAATATAAATGGACTTTTCTTCCACATGCCCAAGCTTCAATGTCATAGATTCATGGTGAACTTCTCTTTCTAAGCCTAAGGGACTTAAACTTTATTAGTCATTGTAACAACATTCAACCAGTATACTCTCCTACTTCCTTCTTTATATCCTGGGTATGATGGATTTTCCCTAAAAAATTTTACATCTCTTGTTTCCGAATAATACAAACAAGTGAAAATCATCAAAATTATCCACCAATAATAATTTTTTAGTGAGCTCAATGACATGATATACCTTGGGAATTAGAATTATTCTACTATTATAGGAAAACTTTACTTTACCATAGCCCTAAATGGTACATGTTTCATCATTCCTAAGAAAAGAAAGAGCAAACATAGCTTTACGATATTTAGAAAACCATTCTCTTCTAGATGTAAAGCTATATAAAGCACTTGAATCAATATACCAGTAATTACAATTGAAGTTACCTTCAATTATGACTACACACAAATCTAGTATTTCTTCATCAGCATCTTTAGAAGAACCAAATCCAACATATTTCTCCTTTTTCTTTATGAATATGAAATCCTTAAGTGGCCATGCTTCTCATAGTTCCAACACTTTTCTATTCTCTTGGATGGTCCTTTAATTACCAATGCTTCAATAGGTGCAAGCTTAGAACACTTTCTTTAAAGTCCTTTAGTTATTACGCATCCTACAACTTCATCAAGTTCTAAAGAGGTACTTGTACTAGTAATATTTTGAACAATATTTTCCTATAAATCAAAAAGTGATTATAACAAGGTAATACATTGATCTTATTCATCTATCTTACTATCATTTGATTGTAATTGTTTCACAATAGTATTGAAATTATCAAGATGAGATGCAATAGTATTATTTTCAATTATCTTTAATAACAATAATTGCATTTTAATATGCAATTTATTTGAGTAAGAACTACATTGATATATCTTACTCACAACATTCCATAATTCCTTTGTAGTCTCTTCATCTTGGAAATTTACAAGATTAAAGATACCTTTACAAACTGTTCCCAAATCTAGATAATTGAATTGATTCTAGTCTTCAACTTTCATGCTCTATGGTTTAATTCCAATGATGCATACATCTTGTTTCTTTTTAGCCAATAAATCCTTCATCCTTATCTTCCAAAGATTGTAGTTGATTACATTGAACTTTTCTATTTCTTCAATGTACTTAGCACTACTTGCCATCTTAATGCACTTAACGAGATAAAAACCTTGGTAATCAAATCAACCTTGCTTGATACCAATTTGTTAATTTTCACCATGATTAAGTAAGATAATAAAGTATTAGCAAGTGGTAGAAATAGAAATTTAATTATGGAATCAAAATAAATACATAGAAAACATAAGAAATTATCTATGAAAGCATATGAAAACCCCAACAGTAGCTCCAACTCCTACCAAGCATTAGAAATCCAAGTATTCTTTTCTTTTAGACTTACAACAAGCTTAATCAAGGTTTCATAAGAGGAGGATACTACAACTAAAATCAAGCATCATATACCTTTAATGATATGATGTTAAGATAAGATGAGACTACCCAAAGATCCATTTTTATAGTGGTCATAATGTCATGCTTTGGATAAAAGCCAAACTATGAAGTTATAATTCATAATTAATCATGCCTAAATTGGGTGTGAGAGGTTACATATTTGTTTGACATATTACATACTTTTGGTTTTGTTAGTTTTAGTCAACATGCTAAGAATAATTTGGCAATATGATAATCATTACAACATTTAAAACAACACACCTAATAAAATAAAACTTTAAAAATCTAGAGAATATTGAATTTTAAGAGTATTGAACAACAATGCTATATTATAACTTATCCAACTTATAAAAATGAATGTAGATAATCCAAGAGGGAAATGGGGAGAGGAAAAAGATAAAGCTTTATCATGCAACTTGGCAAAGAATCATACAAAGATCATGAGGATGATAACCTTAATATATATTGAAAGACAAACAACAGTAACTACCCTATAAAATAGAGAGGTTCCAAAGGAAAGAGGAGAGGAGGGAAGAAATTTTTGAAAGGAAAAATAATAGACATGAAGGCTCTAGGTAAGCATAATGAGAGAAAGAAAATTACCAATTATAATGTCTTCAACATCATTCATCATTATTTACTCAATCTTGGAAGTTGAACAATAAGAATTGAAGGAATTTACTATTTCAATAATATGTTAGATATTTCATAACATTTTTCAATGATTATAGATTTATTAGAAAGATAGAATAGGTGGATACACATAGCAAAAATTTCAATTCAATATTTGTTTTAGTTTGGAAGATATTAGCTCTATAATTTGGTAAATTTTCTAAATCTTGAATTTTTACTAGAAATATTAATAGAAAATGATTAGATTATCTCTTCCTCATCACACATTTATTTGATATGATATTAGATTTATTTTAAAGTTAATACTAGTGAAAGGTTTATTTAAAATTATAGCATCAGAAACTTAATAACTTTTGAGTTATCATCTCTCAAATTTGCACTACTAAAATTGCTATAATTTTTGATGGATTAAACAGAATATAATATAACCTTAGTTTTTGCATATATTTTGTAATAGTTCCTTTTCTAAATTGTAGAGAAATTCCTAACCTTTCCAAAAATACAAATTTTATTAGTTGATTCTTTGTAAAGTCAAGATAACCAAGCAATTATTTTGTTACTTGACATTTCTTTAACTTAAAGATAATGTAGATGGGGGAAATGAATCTAATCTTGAAGGAGCAAAGATAAATATGTAATTTGCAATCATATAAGCTTTGAAAGAGTAAGATAAAAAAAGAGAAAAACAAAAAAAAATTATGTCTTTTAAGTAACTCAAAGATAGAGAGTGCAAAAAATAAAACTTTTTTTTTTGAGAGA
>MNCI01034096.1:0-13710 GCA_015680685.1 Gnetum montanum | reverse complement strand
TGGTAATCTAGGTAATGGTGGAATAGGAGTCTATGCAGAAGTAGCACCTACATCACCTCTATCCATCTCTTGGATTAAATACTATCACTCCATAGACCTCTAAAACAAAAAAAATAATTAACATCATACAAGAAAAATAAAAAACTATTAAAACCTTTAAATAATTAAAACCTACCTCTGGTTTCTTTCCCTTATCATGTCTTGAACATTGTTCAGTTAATTGGGATTGTTGTTGAGCGTATTGTTAGGTTGGTTGTCTTATAACTACTAGACCACTAGAACTTTGCCTAGTACATTGCCTCTGCAAAAGAAACTTATTAAAAAAATAAAAGAGAAAATGTAAAAATATAGATAAGATATGAAACTTAGTAAATTATATTTAAATATATACCTTAGGAGCAGAAACTGTGACCTATTTTTGTGATTAAACCATACGAAATGTCAAAGTACCTTAAATTTCTTCAACTTATGCAACTTCAGCACTCTCCATTGGTTCATTTTGTAGCTTAGAGTGCACTCTCAAATACATAAAATAAAAAACATAATCAACAAACATGAAAATACCTCACTGTTTTCCTCCTAACTCCAAGCTTGCTATAAAGCCAGTTGACCTTTTCGGGCACCCATAATCTTACTCTTTATAACCCTCTCATCTTTAAGAAATTCAAGGCACAATTAAGGATTGTAACAAGTAAAAAATTTATTAGGATGATCATAACTTAGGATTATACACATGATCAAAAGTATACAACATAGAGTATAGGATTTTGAAGGATGTTGTTGGGCAACAGTAATTTCAATCATAATAATATACAAAGTAGAGAAACAAAACATTGACCAATCATAAACCCTACCAGTTATGGCACCATGAAGTATGAAAATAGAATAAAAACTAACATTGGATTACTATCTATACCATAGAACCTTGCTATTAATGAATATACATAAGTCAAAGTGAGAATCATTAATGAAATCTTTATGAACGAATTATTTTTGTGAATGATGGAATTAGCAACATAATTGGATAATTCTGTCTTGCAAAAATATTTAAATTATGCAGAATAAGTTGAAGGAATCAATGGATCCTCTCTTTGCTAAAACCCTAAAACTACTTTAATATTAAGAGGAAGGATCATTATTGCTTCAAAAACTAATTGAAAAATGGTACTTTTCTTATTATCATACTACTCAAACCACTATGAGAGAATACCCTTGCAATAGGAAAGTTTAAAAATTGGAAAAATTAGTAAATTAGCCAACCTAAAAGTGCTAAGGAACTAAAAATTGTCCTTCCCAAGCAAGCTATGAACCTGATCAAAAGCAGTAAGAACATTATTTTGATATAAAAAATACTATTAGGCAATAAAAAGCTACTACTTGAAGGGGCCTAAGTGAAGCTTAACGTTTGGGAGCCATGAATTTTTTACGATAAAAAATCTTCAAGCCTCTTTGTTGATAATCTTTTGCTGGTTGTGATGAGTAAATTAACCTACTTCCAATATTTATAATATAATTATAGAAATCTTAGTAAAAGCAAAGAAAAAGTATAACTTAAAATAACAAAATATTTAATAAAAGTCAATGTATACTTTTTTTAAGAGAAAGCTAACATTTAATTTTTTTGATTTTATGATTTTTATGTTCACTAAAGTAGAGTTATCTATGATTTAATGCAAAGTACTCTCCGAGATGATTCCACCTATACCAACATCATCAAAATCTAACTTACGGTTTGGAAGATAAGGTAATTTTCAATTTATGTGTAGTTTAAAATTTTAAAATTAGAAAAAAAATAATATAAAATTGATTTTAAAAAAATAAAATAAAATAAAATTTCACACAAGGGGTCTTAGTTCAAACTTGAGCCCCAAATAAAATTGTATTGGCCTGTAGCCACCTGCAGCAAGATTGTGGCCAAGTGCGGTAAGGCTACGACCAGCTGTAACTAACCATGGAAGGGCTGCAGCTATAAGTCTAGCCCTTAAAGCTAGCCCCGAACTAGGGCAAATAAAATCTCACACTGTTGCTATTTCACCCCACCATCATCGATGTTTCCTCCTACCATCGTCACTGTTTCCCACTACTGCCACCGCTGTTTCTTCCCCACCACCATTGCACCATCGCTCACACCATGGCTGCCCATGTTGCACATGCTATTCGTGCCATAGCCCTATTGTAGCCATGCAACCTTACCACCCACCACGCAACATCATGTCTCACATCATGCTACCCACCACACCGCACTACACCTCACATCTGCCTACATTGCTTATCACTGCCTTCTTCGCTGCCCATCACTACCTCCCAAACTGCCCATCACTGCCTTCTATGTTATCCATCATTGCCTCTTATGTTGCCCATCACCACCTTTTGTGCTACCCATCATTGCCTTCTAGCCATCACATGAACCCTAAAATGTGTTGTCCATCAATTAACAAAAAAATCGAACTTTTTTTAACAATTGATGGGAATTTTAAAATTCCTATTAATTGACAAAAATTTTCAAAAAAATAAATTTTGCCCCCATTAGTGTTAATTTAAATAAAATATGTGCTCAATTATTTACAAAAATTCAAATTGACATTACATTAGTAATAGAAACATAAATTTTTTCATTAAGCCTGCACATCCTGGAGTAGAACTGGGATGGGTGACCTCTCAAGAAGTCTCAAAAAATGTGAAAATTGAAAAAACTTTAAACAACTATAAATTTTGAATCCAAAGTCCATTTTCATTCGAACAAAAATCGATTCCAAAAAATTTGAACCTTCCAGACTCCATGGAATGGTCAAATTTAGCTTTTGGATTATAGAAAATTAGCTTTTAATTCATTGATTTAGATTCCAAAAATAATTAGAATTTGGTACTCAATGAGAAATCTATAACAGTTTGAACTTCTTCCACAACTAACTAAACAATTTTGAATCCCATAAAAGGGCCATAAAGGCTAAGGATTTTCAACATACATGATTTCCTCAACTTACCGATGTTCAAAACATAAAGAATAAATTGGAGAGAAATGGAAGCTCAAGTCAATGATCAAATAAATGCCCTTAAAGCTCAAATTAATAAGCCCAGGGGTGTTCAAGAAGAACTTCAACACTCAAACCAAGGGTTTGGAAAAAATATGCAAAATATGTCTGAAGAAATTAAGAAATTATCCCAAAATTCATAGGATAACTGGTTTGAAGTATAACAAAAAAGGGATTCCTTAGCAAACTCCATCAAGCAATTAACTGACCATCTCATTCAACCTTCAAATTCTATCCATGGTCTACCTAGTGAACAACATCAAGATCAACCTTCCACTAGAAATCGACAACAAACACAACCTCCACCTGTTAGTGGATAGGATACTAAATCCCACCTTGTAGACCATAGAACTAAAACCAAAGATGAAAGATATGAGAACTAGCTTAATCCATCTAGAGAATCATTGACACAAGTTTATGCTAAGAAAGTAAAATTAGATCATTATGATGGAGCCCCTGGATCCAATGCTAAGGCAAAGGATTGGCTTGATACAATGAAAAACTACTTCAATGTGTTGAATTTGACAAGCCATGAATGTCTAGAAGTTATCTCCCTGTATTTAAAAGGACTTGCAACAACATGGTGGAATGAGCTGAGATCTTAAGGTTTGATTACAAATTGGCATAATTTTGTTAAGATTTTGAATAGAAATTTGTTCCTAATTATTTTATCAAATAGCATAAAATGAGATTTGATTCCTTAAGATTGCAAAAATGATCCATAGATTATTACTACAAAAAATTTTCTGATATTTCTTAGTATGTAAGTCACTAGGATGAGGGGAGAATTAGCTTCAAAATTCATTAGAGGATTACATGCTCAATTGCGAAGGATTATGAGAAAATGAATCATATACGAGTAATCCTTTGATAAGTAACTTTTTGACAAACCACTTTTCCACAAGCAATGGTAGAGGGGACACCAACCAAAAAATATCGACTAGGATTTCGATGTTTCTTTTGTGGTGAGTATCATTTTAAAAAATATTGCCCAAAATTTCAAGTAAAAATAAAAAGGACTAATCAAATCAAAAATCAAAAACCAAACCCAAACATAAACAAAGGAAAAATTCTAGCCACTACCACAGCCATCAAGAAGATACCTGCATCAACTAAATTAGGTTTGCAAAAATTCCAATTTTCTTTACTAATTTTTGAAGGTTTAATTGAAGGTAAAAAAATTAAATTTTTGATTGATAGCAATGCTAGAAATAACTTTATTTCTCCAAAGTTAATTAATTTATTGAAATTAAGTCTACCTTCCAAGAAAATAATTAAGATAGAACTGGTAGATGGAACAAGTGTGAGTGAACATACCAGGTATGGAGAAATTAACTTTACCTTGCAAAACATGCCCTTCATTGATGAATTTTTTTAATTTGAACTAGGTGAAGTTGATGCAATTTTAGGAATGTCTTTCCTCCAAAAATTTGATGTTACTGCCCACTTTGGAAGTCATATTTCAAAAGACCCAACCACTAACAAAGTCAAGGTTCTAAGGGGGGTAGGAACAGCAAAGAAAATTCATACGATAACTATTAAGCAAGATAAAAGATTAGTCAAAAAAATGTGCTACAATGTTGGTTATTAAAGTAACCCAACCTAAAAAAATTTCAAGTGTTGAGATCTTGAATGAACTTAATGAATATAAAGATTCAGTATTTTGTGAAACTAGAGAACTACCTCCAAAACAAAACTGTTAAACATGTCATTGATATTTTTCCTAGTACACAACCTATCTCAAAACCTCCTTATAGATTTTTTACTTTGGAATTAAGAGAATTAAAAGTACAATTAGACCAATTATTGGAAGAAGGAAAAAGTAGACCTAGCATATCACTTTGGGATGCACCAATTTTATTCGTTAAAAAGAAAGATGGTACGCTAAGATTACACATTGATTATAGAGCATTGAATATAGTGATGATTAAAAATACTTATCCTTTACCTAGAATTCATGATTTATTTGAACTTACAGGTGCATGTTATTTCTCAAATATTGATTTAATATCAAGTTATCATCAAATAAAGATTAAGGAGAAAGATATTAAGAAAACTGTTTTTAAAAATAGATATGGATTATACAAATTTTTTGTGACGTCATTTAGATTAACTAATGTACCTACAACATTTATGGCATTAATGAATAATACTTTTCATGAATATCTTGATCAATTTTTTATAGTATTTATGGATGATATACTTGTTTATTCTAAATCAAGAGAAGCACATATCGAACATTTGAAAACTACAAGGAAAATTCTTAAAGAACATCATTAAAAGCTAAATTGAGTAAATGTGAACTATTTAAGGAAGAAGTTTTATACTTAGGACATATAATTTTCAAGAAAGGATTGCAAGTAGATCTAGAAAAATTTAGTGTGATCTGAGATTGGCCTAAATTAAAAGATGTTACAGTAGTTTGAAGTTTCTTAGGGTTAGCTGGTTTTTATTGATATTTCATTAAGGATTATTCTACCTTGGTAGCCCCATTAAATAACATTTTGTAGAAGAAATATGAGTTCAAATTTAATGAAAAATGTAGGGAATCTTTTCTCAGATTAAAGATGCTACTTACAACAGCACCTATTTTGAGAATTCTGGATGCAGATCAACCATAATCACAACAACTCCCCTCTCATGAATAGTTGAAAATGACATTTACACATGTAGGAGGTCCAAGTATCCACGAATGCCTATGGAGTAGGAATCAATGTTGTTCTTTCATAGAAATATAAAGTGATATGTTATGAATCTCATAAATTACAAGGAGTTGAGGTAAATTACTCAACCCATGATTTAGAATTACTAGCAATTATTTATGCTCTGAAAGTTTGAAGACATTATCTTTGTGGAAAGAAGTTTGTACTAAAAATAGTTTACAAAAGTTTAGAATATCTACAAAAACAACCTATTTTGAATACTCTTCAAATGTGATGGATAGAATAACTAGCAAAATATGATTTTGAAAGCAAATATATTCCCGACAAGAAAAATGTGGTACTTGATGCCCTTAGTCGAATGTGGAATTTAATGATAGGTGTAGTAACAACCCCTATGGAAAAATAAATTAAGGAACAAATAAAAGAATATCCTTACTTTAAAAATATTTTAACCAATATTTCCTATGAGCCTTAATATCAACTTACTTCTAATGGTTTATTAATGAAAGGACAAAAAGTATGCATACCAGAAGGAAATCGGAGACTAAGGTTGTTGTGTGAAGCACATGAAGTACCATACGCTAGACACCCATGTTATATTAAGACCTATATGATAATTTCCAAATCTTATTTTTTGCCTAGAATGAAGAATGATGTGACCACATACATTAAAAATTATCCAACATGTCAAAGAATAAAAGCTGAACAAAGGAAACCTAGTGGACTATTATAACCTTTGGAAGTTCCAACCTAGAATTGGGAAGATATCACTATGGATTTCATTGTGGGATTCTAGTAACCAAAAAAGGAAATGACTCGATTTTCATAGTAGTTGATTATCTATCAAAGATAGCACATTTTATAACTTTGAAATCTACAAACACAATATAAGAAATAGCCCAAAAATTCATATGAGAAATATTTTGATTACATGGTTGTCCAAAATATATCACTTTAGACAAAGATCCCAACTTCATATCTGAATTCTAGAAAAATTTCTTTAGAGAGCTTAGAACCTAATTGAAATTTAACACAGTTTATCACCCTAAGACTAATGGACAAACTGAATGTGTGAATAGAATATTAGAAGATATCCTACGAAGCTATGTCGAGAGTAGACCAAAAATGTGGGAGAATTATTTGCATCTAGTAGAATTTTCCTATAATAGCAATTATCAAGGTTCCATGCATCAAACACCATTCAAGGTAGTATATGAATGTAATTGGTGTACACCATTACCCTAGGTAGATCCAACCTTAAGAGTGGAATGGAGGGAAGAAGAAATGAAAATAATGGAAAACATTGTTACAAGGGTTAAACAAAATTTGCAAGCTTCCCAAGATAAATATAAAGGATATGTAGATCAACATCAACTTAAAAATGAATTCCAAGTAGGTGATCAAGTATTATTAAAAGTAAAACCTACCAGAAATTCTCTTAAATTAGGAAAATATACTAAATTAGCACCTAGATTTTGTGGACCTTTTGAAATCTCTGAAAGAATTTGCAAAGTAGCATATTAGTTTAATCTTCTAGAAACCTTAAAAATTCATCTAGTTTTTCATGTGAGCTTACTAAAGAAATTTTATGAAAATGATGTACCATATGTATTAGATTGGAATACTTTACCATTATGATCCAATGCCAACTTTGAAGTAAAACCCATTGCTAATAAAGGCCAATGAACTAAGAAATTATAAAATAAAACTATCAGTGAAGTACTTGTTCAATGGTCAAATTATGATAAACAAACTTGGGAAAACAGGGAGTTTATTTTAAATACTTATCCCCAACTTTTTGATTATCCAGATATTGAATGATAGGTCAAATTCATTATGGATGTAATAAATTATTTTTATAATTTTATATCTTTTATTTTTATAGATGATAATTAGGGAAATAAGGGAATTGAAGTTGAGGAGCATAACAATGAAGCAGTTGTTGAGTAGCTAGATATAGAGGAAGCGCTCAAGGATGAGGTAGATGCTTAAGGGAGGTATATTGTAATTTCCCATCCCTTGTTAAGGGTGGAAACAATTCTAAACAATGTAATTAACCTTCTAATGAAGGGGCATCTCGTTATGAGGAGTTATGACTATTCATGTATCCCTTATGAAAGGTTTGACCTATGTCATTTAAGACTGGGATTAGAGGTCATGCCAGGCATGGAGTTGCAGTGCCTGGAGAGGCAAGTAATGAGAGCCAGGTGAAGTGAAACAAAAAGTTACTAATCACCCCTTTGTCAGGATAGTCTAACCATGGTGGCAATGTCAGATTTCCTCTAAGGCTTAAGTGGCATAGGAAGACAACCCAAAAGGTTGTTACAGTATTCTCATCCATTAATATAATTTTTCCATTTTTCCTTCCTTAATTCTTTAGTACCAATTATTTATTTACCAATTAATTCATTATTTAAGTATTTATAATATTTTTGATATATTATCCACTAAAATGGTAAATATAATAAATTAAGCATTCGTATTTTTATGACATTTGAGAACAAGATGTCACACTAACTATGCCTTCTAAAAATATCAAGTAAAAAAATATTTAGAATCATTTAAATTTGATATGTGACAAAGCATTATTAATGGATATAGATCACCAGCAAAGGAATGATCAAAATGGAATAAAAATGATAACAAGGCTTTCATGAGTGATTCAAAAGATATGAACGTTATAGCATCTACATTAACACAAAGAAGTAAAACTAATTCAATCATTGCAAGATAGCTAAGAAATTTTAGGTTACCTTTGAGGCAAACTATGAAGGAATTAAATAGATTAAGTAATCAAAACTGCTTCTCTAGTTAAATCACTTCAAGAATCTCAAGATAAGAAAGGATGAGAGGATTCATCTTAGTTTCAGTAAAAGCGTAAACAAAAATCCTTCCAAGGGTAAAATTATTTATAAGAGTATTAGAGATTTGAATTTTGAATACAAGATGAACATCATCATTATAGAAAGGTAAGAGATTTTGATACTATAAAATCTAAGAAACTTCAAAGCACTCTTACCACTTAAAAGATGACTTTAGTTGAGAAAGAAACACTAATGAATGATCCTATCACCCTTTTCTCAAATCAGGAAAAAGATGATAAGGCCAAAAGGAAATAAATTATGACCTTCATGTATAGTAATAATGATGATCTTGATGATCTGAAGCTACTGCTACTCACTAGGAAAGTCAATAGAATGATTTCTAACTAGCTTAAGTAAGAAAGAGAAAGGTCAAGAAAAAGATAACCAAGAGTAAATCATGCAATAAGTTATGAAGGTCCACTTCCTCTATAGATATTATGAACATTATTAGCTAAGTATGCAATGTATGAGAACATCCTACCTTGGAATTTCCATGTATCAAAAGGTTGTAGGATGAAGCAAAACAAAAGAGAAAGAAAACTTTCTTATTGGTAAATGAATGAAGATGAAGAGGATAGTGAAAAGGAAATGGCTCTAACTCTCAACTGACATGCATGGCCATAACATATTTTGTGGATTTTTGAAATTAGAAAGGTGGGGAGGTGAGGAGGGGGGATGAATAAGATTCCTAAATTGAAATTATTTGGACAAAGCATACACACCAAATTTAACATGGTTTCCCAAGTTAGGTAGTCCACACTTAGAGGATAGATCACAAGCACACCTCTAAACTTTGTTGCTCTCAAATGTAGTTTGAAGGGTCCACACCCTGTATAATCTTCAAGCCCCACGTTGGAGTGTTGGGATGTTGCACCAACCACTCAACCCTACCAAGTCTCATCAAGATTGGAATGTGGTTTCTAGTTTTCCATAACCTTTACAATCTTGAGCTCCACTTAGGAGTTTTGTGCCACAACACCAACCACTCAATCCCGTAGAATTTTGACAAGCTCAATAAATATGCCTTCCTACAAAAATCACATCAACCTTACAAGGAAACAAGGGATAACAACAATTACAAGGGATGAATGCAACTTAGTTTGGTGATCCTTTGAGATACAACACACTTTATAATGGAAAAATGATAATACAATGAGAAGCAACAATGATTACAATGACTTACAAATGATTAAACAAAGATTATACAAGATCTTGTACATTTCCCAATACATATGATGTTTTCTTATAGCTACCATGTTTTCAAATCCATCTTGGAACTCATCCAATGACTAGCTAATAATACCTAATGGTTATGAAAGACATCTTCTTTGTGCTTGAGATGTCTTTTTGTATTTTCCCTCTATTTTGGGAAGACGTCTTTCTAAAATCTCCATTCTAGAACATGTCTTTGTTTAATGAAATATGTCCTTTTGAAACTAGCCTACATTCTGTGAAGATGTCTTTGCCTAGTGAAAGGCGTCTTTGCTTGAGGAAAGGCATCTACTATTTCTTGAACACATCTTTGCTTGTGCATCCTCCAATTCTGCCAAGATGTCTACTATTTCTTATAGATGTATTTCTTCAAACTTCCTTTTCATGATGAATTCACCATTCCTTGTTCATAATCTTACATTTTTGCATGTGTTAATGATTACAACTTTGCTTTTCAACATTCTTTGAATTCTCTTCCTTTGAGCTTTTTTTTTTTTTTTTTTGTGGATGAGACCTTGAAACCTTTGTGGATGACTTTCTCCTTTTGTCTACATCAGTGCATTCCTTGTCACCTCATCTTGGTTATACAACCACACAATCTTTGTCTCCATTTTTCTTAACATTTTAACATATACTAAAAGGTCCACATCTTCACCATAAGAAGATGATGCAAACTCAAGTGATGAAGTAGAAATTAGTACCATTAAAGAAAGGTATGGGTACCTTATATAAAATTTTTATAAATGAAAAAAAAATTATCTTAGGTTTCAAAGAAAATTGCACCAACATGAGTTACAGTATGAATATGAGCGAAACTCATGTCTAATCTTGATAAGTGAAGTTTATAACCCTTAATGCCAAAATAAATAAGCAAATAACTTTAAGTAATTCTTTGAAGCTACAAGACGATAAAAAAGTAGAAATGAAAAGAGCTATTATCTTACTCCTAAAAAAAGATTTCCTACTTAGAAAAGAGGTTGAGAAGCAATGGAAAATAATCAATCACAAAAAATAAGTTTCTAAAATATTTTCTCTTGAAAAGGCATCACTTAACCAAATACTCCAACAAGAAAAAGTTGACTTGGATATAAATCTATCATGACAACTACTCTGATGGATCCACAAGTGCATCAAAAGCTATACATCAAACTAGGTATATTTATTTCTTTTCACCAAGATTTCCAAGTTGCAAGGTTTATCTTCATTATAGACAAGGTGAACATATTAGAGCTTATCATCCATTTAGAAATCAAAAATTTTAAGATACATCTAACTTGGTTTATATGAGACAAGGTAAAAATATTAGAGCTTAACATCCATTTAGACATATTATCTATTTGAAAGTGAGGATGCAGGGCTTCTTCAAATTTATGAAATTTGAACTATGGGAATCCATCCTTGAAGGCTACATACCACCCTTTGACAACACAATAGGATCCATCAAGCCCTAGAACAAATGGTCATAATAAGAAAAAGATAAGCTCATGTTTGATTCAAAAGCAAAAAATTGTTTATGTTGTGCTTTAAATAAATGTGAGTTTAATAGACTAGTTGGTTGTAAAATGGACAAAGAAATTTGGGAAACATTAGAGGCTACTTATAAAGGAACCTCAATTGTTAAACAATCAAAATTGTTAGTTTTACAAAGTGTGTATGATAAGCTCAAAATTGAAGAAGGTGAGAAAATTAAAGATCACTTCTCTAGAGAAAATGATCTTGTTGTGGCCATTAGAGTTATTGGTAAAGATTTGTCAGAAAGCGATATTATAAAAATGATTAGGACTTTACAAGAAAAATTTAGACCAAAGTTGATTGTAATGGAAGAAATTAGGAATTTTTGCAAAATTAAATTTGAAGAAATTCAAAGTGCTCTCATTACTTATGAAATGACTCTCATAAGTGAAGGAGCTATACAAGAAAAGCCCATTGCTCTAAAATTAGTTGCTAAGAAAAAGAAACCTACAAAGCAAGATGTGAATAGTGAAGACGAGATGACTCTTCTCTCTAAAAGGCTGCAAAGGCTTATGGCAAAAAGGAGCAAGTGCTTCAATCAATAAAGAGGTAAGGAAAAAAGTAAAAAAAAAATTCTGATTTTGATTTTTCTCCTTTATAGAATGTTAGGTATGTGGTGGAAGAGAACATTTGGCCATGCCCTAGTAATAGTAGATTGCAACAAAAGGATAGAAATGATGAGGAGTTAAAAAACAGCAACTTCTATATAAGTTGGAATGATGGTGAGCAAAGTGAAGAAGAAGTAGATAACTTTACCAAATATTCTTAGCTCATATGCATGGCTCTTATAGATAAAAATTCACTACACACTGTTGAACAAGGTGGTAAGTATGATGAAGGTTATTGTGAACTAAAAGAAAATATTTTTGTTCTATATTATTTGCCTAGAAAGGTAAAGAAAATTTTGAATAATAAGATTGATGCTATTCACACTAAATTAAAGGGATAAATCTCATATATAAAGGTTGAGATTCAATAACTAATCTCTTTAAATAAGGATTGTAGAAATTATCATGAAGGAAAGACTCATGAAAAATAGCTAAAAAATTTAGAAAAAGTCTCACAGGATACAAGCTCAACCTCAAGCATAGTCAAATTTGATAATGTCATCCATGAGGATAGTACTTTATTTGTTTGTAAAAATTATGGTAGTAAATAAAACTTTGATAATTCTCATGATTATCAAAATAACATTGATTCTTGGTCTTGTCAAAATGGTTCTTATAATGATATTTTGCAAACAGTAGCAACTAACAATCAAAAGAAGTGAAATATTGAAAATTTCCTTAAAGAGACGAATGATACAATAAGTGATTAAGGATTCATTAATAAAGAACATGAATAAATAGAGTCATCATACAAAATATCAAATGAAATAGAACCAAAAGGTGAAGAGGTACTTCATGATAGAGGATCTCATCTCAAACTTCATTAGTCTTCTTCCTCTCAATTCCAAGTAAGGTAAGCCAAGGTAAGTTTCTATCTCCTTACTTTCTAAATTTTCTATGAGTATGTAATTTGGAAAGTCTAAATTATTTTTTATATGTTCTTACTTTATTTTTGGGATGTTAACTCTAAATTGACTCTTATAAAAGAATTTGTTTTGGTACCATTCGAATAATTGATTATGGTATCCTTTATATACATATGAGCATGATGCATTTGGTTTTATAGAAGTTTTTGGTGTGGCATTTGTAATGAATTTATTAGTTTCTTATCTTGTTTTAAAATGGCCTTGAACCCTTGTTTTTTGAAAGAATTTGTTTTTAATTTAAGCTTTTGCATTGATGCCTTTGATGAAATTCATGAATTTTTTTTTTGGAAAAAAGGAATCATCATGAACTATTATTAATAAGAGACCTTAGTCTCCACACTTGATCTTAATGTTGCATTGCAGGAGTAGTTCTTTCATAATAAAAGCAACATGATGATTATCTTTTTAAAAAAGAACAAGGTACTTCAAAAAGGCCCAAAGTGAGCATTGAAATGAAAATGGTATCTACTTATATGCAAGGGGAGCATGTAACTCATCAACACCTATCATCTATAGGCCACCGTTGTCTGGGAAGTCTTTTGAGACTTTTATCAAAAGATGCTCTAGTAGAAAAACTTCTTCACCCTCTACTAAAAATTAACATGAAAGAGCTGATTCATCTAGGCTATATGGTGCACGTCTAATCATTTATTTTTTGAGAATGTATCATTTCAAGTTTCTAAGGTCCTTTTTGCAAATTTAAAATACTCAAGTGTTCATTGAAAGACTGGAAATAAAATAGGTGTTAATGATCACTTTTGATAAGCAATGAGGTATATATATATATTGTTCTCTCCTTGATTGTCATATATTAGTTAATGATTGGTTGTCATATAAATCATTTTTTCATCTTTTAATATAATAATATATCTTTCTTTGTCTTAAAACTTGAA
>MNCI01034089.1:0-13408 GCA_015680685.1 Gnetum montanum | reverse complement strand
TATATCGATGTCCTATGCACACCGATTGCATGCGGGCAACGTTAAACTCCGCATTACCGATGATTTCTGCACGCAATGACACCCTGTGTCACTATATGCGATGCATGGAACTTTCTTCTTCTCAATCTTTCCAAAGGTATTTTTCTTAGATATTTCTAGGGAAAGATTGTGGATTCCTAGGTGCGCATCTATTGTGCTCAACCATGCCCTTCCCATTATTATAGGGAAATCTCCTTTATCATTGTTTATTTAGATCACTAGGAAGTCAGCTGGATATGACCAACCACCTACAATGGTAATAATGTCATCCACCTGTCCCAAAGGAACAGTGATAGACTGATTAGCCAGCTCTAAATGGATATTGCTCTTCTTGAGCGAAGGTAAGTTCCAGGTCTTATACAATTCTTGCAAAATTAGATTAACTCCAAAGCCTGAGTCAAGAAGAGCCTTATAGGCTTCATTCCTAGCGACTTGAAGATAAACCAAGGGGCTCCTCGGATTAGAAAATTTCTTGGGCAAGTGGCCATTCTTAATCCAGTCAGTTACAGTATGTGTCAACATAACCATCTGCATTGGCCTTAGTTTTTCGACTGAAGGATTTCCCGAAACCTTATTTGGTATGGAGGCATTTAGGTGCTCAACTGCTTGTGAAGGCAAAGGCTTAGCTAGATTATTGGTCCTAAGGAAAGGTCTTTTTGGCATGTGATTATTAGGACCAACTAAGGTTTGAGGTTTAGGAGCCCTCACGGTATTGGGTGGTCACAGTTGAGGGGGGATTACTCTAGGTTTTGTTGGAACAGCTGGTGGTGGAGCTACCGACGTAAGAGATGCGGTTGGATTTGGAGGATAACATGGGTATGGAACATTTCCGAAAGGAGAAGGGGTTCAAAAATGCTCCTGAACTTGATAGTAACATGGGGGGTTTATGTGACCCATAGAGCGACCTGGAGGAATCAGCTGCTGCACATAATAACCATAAGGATCAGGCTGCCAACAAGGGTACTGTTGTGTTGGCGATGGCATCCCCCATGACTGTGGGTATTGCCACTGCTGATGTTGTCCAATGGGCTATGGTGGAGTTCCACTTGGATAATACATTAGTGGTTGGTGGAACTGCCTTGGGTTACCTTGTGGATAAGGTAACCTTCGGGGTGTTTGTCATTGATTAAGTCTTGGATTTAGCGCATACACCCCAGACTCCTGCAATTGTGAGATAATGGGGCAACATCCCTTAGGATGGTCATAGTAGCAGACCTCACATCCACTATTATCGTCTGTGTCAGAGTTCACAGCCTCATCGGAGATAGGAATTTTTCCCTTACCCTTATTATGTGCAGGGCTTAAATTTCTCTACTTTGTTTTACCTTTGTCACTACTTTGTTCTTCCTTAGACTCTTCTACAATTTTCAATACTGTTTCAATTCTTGAGTCTAAGGAATCCCACATTTGGTCTACCTTAGCCGAAACCTCAGTTGTTAATTTTTGGATCAGCAAGGTTTTTTGGTTCACCAACTCTTCGAGTGGTGACTCATCCTCCTCATCACAAAATTTCACTCCCTTCTTGCGAAGGGAGAGGTCACGATTGTATTCTTCTGTACCTTCCCTCTTACGTAGTTCACCCTCTTTTTGCACTACTTATTCCAACAAACTTTGTACTTCATGGGCTCTAAGTTGGGAAAGTTTCCCTTGGGCATAAGTCCCAAGAGTTCTTCTTGTTTCATTCCTTAGCCCATCCACGATGTGGCGAAGTTGATCCCGCGGTGCGTACTCATGGCCTAGACAATGATGTAGCAATGTATAGTAGTGGGCCATGGCAGCATCCAAGGGTTCATAAGCACCTTATTTCCAGCCTTAGATCTGCTTATGCAAATTGGACACTCTGGAGTACGTCTGATATTTGTTGTTGAACAATTCAAGCATCGTACTCCACCTCTTGATGGTTTCTGGTTCTAAGGACCGGTACCAACTCTCTGCTTCTTTGATTAGTGTCCTTGGGAACAACTTAAGCTTCTGCCACTCATTATCTATATTCTGCAAGGCACAGGCATCGTGGAATTCCTATAAATGATGTTGTGGATCAGCATTGTATCCCCCTTCAAAACATGGGATATTATTTATGTCCAAATGCTTGATCCGACTGGCTTTTAAGTGCCTTGTGGGAATCCTAACTACCTCTATAATGTCAAGCATACTTCGGGTTGAGAGTAGGGGTTTGTCATGATCATCTCTGTCATGACGTCTATGATGTCTTTGTGGTTCCCTACTCTCCCTATGTCCTTGCCCTCGTCCTAACTCTCGACCTTCCTGTCGAGGTCTCTCATCTTCTTTACTTTTACCCTCACCGTTTTGTCCACGATGGCTGTGCCTAGATGTGGAAGGAGAGTGTGAGTGGTGAGATGAAGGAGAAGAAGAATGGGAACCATCACCATGGTGATGTCTCTTACCTTCTCTTCGGCTACTTTGGCCCTGATCGTTATAACGATCCAAGTGTCGCTCCTTAGTGTGAGTGGTTGCTCCTTCCATAAACAGTTGGTGTTCACGAGGATCAAAGCCCATAGTATGTATAGTTGATTGAAGGCTCTGATGCCTAACCTCTTCACCATCATGAGGAGGGGGAACATCATGCTAAAGAACCTGTTATGAGGGGTTCCTCATCTCCTATTTCACTAAGGACATGTGGGGCTTTGCCCTTCGACAATGTGTGTTGACTCTCCTACCTTGTGTCCCTCCTACGTTGCATGTCTATGGGATGATAATCCCTCATATCAAAGTCCTCAGCAATGTATTCAGCGAATAAGTCCTACATGCCATTCTGTGATGAGGCACGGAAGAGCATGTTTGGGACAGATCGATCCAGGGGTAACATGATGTTACCTTGTAGGTCTCTCCATCTCAATTGTTCATCTTGATGGAGGATAAAAGTGTAATTCAAAATACTCATCGGGATGAGTATATATTATCTTATACTGTTTAGGACTTGGCTGGTTTAGGTTATGTGTTGTATGTTGCCGACTGTCTTTAGTGTTAGTCCTAGGTGAATTAACTTTATGAGAAGAAGTCATTTTTATTGTTGTGCTATTTCACCGTTATATACGTTCTTATTTAACTAATTAACCCAAAGGTTCGTTAAGGCTCACAACGATGTAAAAGATTTCCTTATGTTCTAATTGGCGTACAAACACTTAGTCCCTGACAACGGTGCCAATGATGAGTGGCGGGTATCCCTACACTCAACCAAACGAATACGAGCATCGCACGCACGATCTGGTCGAACTCCACAGACTAAATGCCTACATGCCGCAAGGAACACTTGGGGTTAATTAACCATTGTCTTCCTAGGCTTGCTTGTATGTGTCACGGTGTATGGTTAAGCAAGTCTGAGGTATATGATTTTTTTGGTATTTTATGTTTTCTCCTATGCTAAGAGGTAAAGGGTTGAGAAACTAAATCTAACTCTAACTAATGCACTAAGTCCTAGCGTCAGCATCTGTTCCCACTTTCCGTACACACCCTGAACTATGCAACTATGGCTACCAAACGTTAATCGTTACTGGGATCACCACACGTAACGCACATGCTCGAAGTGTTCGTATTGAGGCACTTAACTAACCTAAGTGTGATAAGCATTCATTTCTTGGCTAACCGTACACATCCTTGGATGCTCGTAACCAAGTCGTATTTATCCCACGTTCTAGGAGTTGAGGGTAAGAGAGCCTAATCGCGATGAGTAGCTGATTCCTTGATTAGCCGTACACATTCGTCAATGCTCGTAATCAAGTCGTATTCATGCTGTGCTAACAACAGGTAATAAATAACTGGTAAGAAATAACATGTAATAAAACCTATCTATGCATTGCAAGGTTTATCCACAAAAGCTCGTCTTTATTGTCATACACAACTTGCGTTCAGGTACAAAGCTGCTCGAATAAAGATCTGTTCACTTGGGGACTCCTACTGCGGGCACATGGAAATTAATCTATCTCTGGGGTGATCAATCCGCTAGAGCTTTGCTACCTTAAGCCTATGATGATGGAATAAGGGGAGTGCCACCTCTTATTTATAGATATGGCGATGGACTGCAATATTGTGTATGCGATATCGTAGGGGATGATGCGATATCGCGGCTCATGCGATATCATGTCCCATCAATGGCTGAGTACAATTGATGCATGGTTGGGAATCCAATATCTCTTCTTGAAAATTTCCAAGGAGAATGAATTTGGAAAGATTGATAAAGGCATGTTCCATGCATTGCGTACAATGACACAGGGTTCCACTTTATGCAATGACTATGAATTATAAAGAGCACATCCATTAAAGCATGCAGTCAGTGTCCTTATGTCACTAAAATTCAAAGGTGGTTGTACACAAAAGCCACTAGATAGGAGGACATCCAATGGCTAATAATAGAAAGAGAGGTTGACTCATCAATGTGCATGGAACTAGCCAAGAGTCTCACAAGCTCTTATGTGGAGAGCATAGATCAACTAGAGTGGATCTATTACCAACTCTTTGATGAATAAGGTGAAATCAACTAGGAAGAGTTGAAGATCTTAGAGACTTTCAAGTAGGAGCCCCTTAAGTTGAAGGCTTTACCAACATGCATGAAGTATGTCTTATTAAACAATGATAAGCTAATCATCATCAATGCCACACTTGCTCATGAAGAAAAGAAAAAGTTATTGGAAGTTGTGAACAAATGGTCAACAACGTTTGCTTGGTCATATCATGAGCTCACTGGAATTGACCCAACAATATGCTTGAACCACATCTACACAAACACCTCCATCAAACCAAAAAGGCAACTATAGAGATGCTTGAATCCCAAGCTTAAGCAAATCATTAAGGAGGAGATTGAATAACTCCTCAAGTCAGGGTTCATTTATCCCATTGTAGATAGTGAGTGGGTTAGCCCAGTTGTTATAGTGGCAAAGAAAGGAGGGAAGTGGATGGTTTGTATCAATTTTAGGCTATTGAACATGACAACTTACAAAGAGTAGTTTCCATTGTGATTTGTGGACCAAGTGTTGGATATAATCGTAGGGCATTATTATTATAGCTTTCTAGATACTTATAGTTTCTATAACCAAATCCAAATTGCATCAAAGGACAGGGCCAAAACAACATTCACAAGTCCTTGAGGAACTTTTTCATATAGGAAGGTGCCCTTTGCTCTATGTAATGCTCCTACTACTTTCCAATGTTTAGGCCTCAACATCTTCCAATAGTAGTTCGGTAGCAAGGTGGAAGTCTTCATGGATAACTTCTCCACCTATGGGGTTACATTTCAGAAAGTCTTGGATAGTCTAGAGCAAGTACTTCAAAGGTGTGTGGAGACCAACCTAAGGCTTAATTAACAAAAGAGCCATATGATGGTCCAAGAAGGCATGGTCTTAGGAAACTAGATTTCAACAAAATGGATCGAGGTAGACTTGGAAAAATTAAGGGTCATACAAGGAATCACCAAGCAACTAGAGATTATCAAAGATGTGTGAACATTCTTTGGACACAATGGTTACTATAGGTGCTTTATCGAGAACTTCTCAAAGATCACTAAATCGTTGGTACAGCTAACAAAGAAAGATACAACGTTCATTTAGAACAAGTAATGCGAGCATGCATTCTAGTACCTCAAGAAAAAGCTTGTAGAAACTCCCATTCTACAAGCACTAGATTGGTCTAGACCATTTCATATCATGATAGATGCATCAAACTATGCCTTGGAGGCCATGCTAACACAAATGGATGATCAAAAATGTTCATACTACATTTACTATGCTAGGAGGAGAATTGTGGGTGCATAACTTAACTACACCACCACCAAAAAGGAGCTAATAGTGGTGGTGTATGCATTGGAGAAATCTAGGTACTATGTGCTTAGATATAAAGTTCTTGTATACATGGACCATAGTGCTATTCAATTCCTCATGAATAAACCAACAATGAGCCCCCATGTCATACAGTGATTAGGAACCAAGAATGTGGTTGCTAATAATTTTTCTTGATTACAATGGGATAGTAAGGAGGAGGAGAGCCCACTATCAGATTAGTTTCCTAATGAACTCCTCTTTGTTGGTGTTGTTACCGAACAAGACCACAAAGAAATCAACCAATATGAGAACATCCTATCCTATCTACTCACTCAAGAGATCTCACAAGGATGGGACCACAAGAAGAAAAAATAGTTTCTTCATCATGCTAAATAATTCATGAAGATCAATGGAAATCTTTACAAGGTTTGCATGAATGGCCTAGTATAATGGTGTATCTTGATGTAGATCAACTATAAGTCCTCCAAGATGCACATGAGGGTCTTTGTGGGGGCTACTATGCTAGGAGATGAATGATCATTATGACCCTCATGGTAGGATACTATTAGGCTACACTCTTCAGGGATGCTCATCATTTCATCTACTCCTATGACAAATGCCAACATGATGGGGGGATGATTGCTCCTATGAAAGGGTCCAAATAGTAGATCCAACTACTGGAGCCTTTTAATCTTTAGGGAATTGAATTTTTGGGGTCCATTAACCCCATGTCCAATGGAAAGGCCTATATAATTATAGTTGTTAACTATTATGTTGTCACCAACTGTACATCATCTACAGCAACCTAGTTTGTACAATAACATGTTGTAAACAAGTTTGGTGTGCCACGTGCACTTATTTTTAATAATGATACACATTTAACAAGTGTCACTTTTCATAAACTCATGCAACACCTAGGGGTTGAATGTAACTTAACAACGCCATACTACCCCTAAGCCAACGGTCAAGCCAAAGTTACAAATAGGGAGATAACTAAAATATTAACTCACACTATTAGTAAGTACAGGAGGGACTAGAGCTCTAAACTCAACAATGCCCTTTGGGCCTATTGTTCAACATGGAAACTTCCTATAGGTTACTCTCCCTATGAGCTTGTATATGAAAAGCTCCCAACACTTCCCATCCAAGCAAAACTCCATACACTTTCAATTGCATGTAACCTCAACTTGGAACTAAGCCTAGCACAAAAAGAAAGATTGATGAACCTCAACATGCTAGATGAGAATTGATTAGTGAGCTTATCATCAAAAAAAGTGCACAAGGCATATAATAAATGATGAGATGACTTTATGATTAGAAAAGTTAAGTTTCAATCAAGTGATAAGATGCTCTACTAGAACCCCATGCATGTTCCTCAATGAACAAAATTTCAAAGGCTATGGGAGGGTCCTTACATTATCCATGAAACCTTTTTGTCTGGGACCATGTTGATCTATAAACTTGATAGCTTAAATAAAAAATTATTAGTCAACACTTAATAAATAAAGCCTTTTCATGAACAACAAGTAACCAATGAACATAATGCCTTAATAGATGGTCAAGCATGGTCAATATTTTAGGTCTCCCCCTTCAAACTTAGCCATGGGGAAGATGGTCATCCATGCTAAGATTTTACAATGTGGCTCCTTGGTTTTTACCCTTTTTGTTTTACATCATCTTTAGTATGTTTTTCATTTTCTTGGGTATTTTACAATTTTTTCTATGTTTTGCTATATTTTTCTTTATTTGAGTTTTTCTTACCTTTCTTTATTTTTCTTTATTACCATAAGGACTTTGGTGCCAATAACAACTAGTCATCGATGGTGATTTCAAACTTTATTAATTAATTGACTGTAAATAGTTGGATTTTATTTTAGAATTTTGGAATTTACTAATGAGACATTGATTCTTTTCATGTTAACAAGTAGAGAGTCCACGTCATCCACCACTCCACTCAACTCTATGGTATTTACTTATTTTGAAAATATGAGATCCTTTCTTAATAAAAACTTATATTGAATTAGTGACCTTTGTACTTTCCAAACTTGGGATGAATTAAGTGGATGGACAAGGGTGTGACTTCAAAGGGATTTTTCACTTTTGTACCTGCTACTATTTAAGTTACATGAGTATTTCCATGGACTTCTCACCATTTTTCTGTAGACCAATAAACAAAAAGAAATGTCTTTTCATGGTGTGGTTTCCATTTGAAAAAAAGACACAAAAACAAAAAAAAATAATAATGGGAATTCAAATCACATCCATTAGACACAATAACAAGCTACAAGCACTGGTTATGGGGTTGAAAAGACATGTTACCCATGCTTGAAGACACCACTCTAACTAAGGTCTGTTTCACTTTCTGCCTCTCTTTTCTTCTTTCCTTGGAATGGTGAGTGGTCTATGGGGATGTTCTTGTATCTTGGAGGGTGGAATGATCTAAGGTGTTAATGTGAAGTCAATAGAAGTGAATGGTCTTGATTTAGACTAAGTAAGAAAGTTCTCAAGTCATACTTAATGACATCATTCACAAAGGACTTCATGTGACCACCATGGGGAACTCCATTCTATACTCTCTATCATCCACCAATTCATTTCATAAACCACCTTACTACCTCTTTTCATGAATGATTCAATGGGTTCATTTAGTAAATGGTTGAAATTCTTTGATGCCTTCTTTGGTGATTTGATCTTTAATGATCCACAATCACTAATCATCCTTGGGGCCCATGGACTCCTTGTTTTAAGGGCATGCAAGGGCATTAAGGGCATGAGCTTGCAATGGGAAGGACCCACTTTCATACTCCTTGGATGGGATAATTAAACTCCTTATCACTTAGCCATTTTCCTCTCAAACCTTATGTTTTTCATTATGATGCATCTAGTTTTTGCATCCTTGACACATTAATCTCCTAAAAATATCCTTTTCTGAGGCTATTTTTAACCCTCTTCAAGCATTTCCCATTATTCTAAGCTTTTTTGGCTTCCTCTAGACTCCGATTTTATGCAAAACTTGTTGTTTTAACTTAGTTTTTAAATGGGAAAAATTTTGGTTCTTGGTTTCTTCGACACATTTCCATTGATGTAGTTCAATGCATCAATGCATCCCCATCAATGTAGCACAAAAATACTATATATACATGTTGACACTCAGTCAATTTTTGCCATTTTCTCACAAATGCCTAAGGAGTTTTTGCAATTTTCAAAGGCTAGAGCCTTTCTAAGCCCATATCTTCCTAACTACTTGTCCAAATCACTCCTTTTTTTTTATCTTGTAGCTACTGGAGGTGAGGTTTACATCATAAGGGCCACAAGCCATAGGTGTTTGATAGAAAATTTCTCAAATTTTTCTAACTCCCATAAGGTTTAACTAAAAAAATAATATTAAAGATCACTCACTCATGTAAGTTAGACCTCACCAACAAACTTTGGTAGCTATTCAAATAAAATAATATTAAAATAATTAATATGTCATTATCACAACTTATCCTAAGTGTAACTAGCCAAGAAGACAAGACATCAAACTATTCTAAGTTACACATTAAAAGATAATACTTGGTTATGCTGTGATTATAGATGACATTGAGATCCAAAATATCGTAGGAGGGAGAACCATTCCAACCAAGGGATAAGGGACCATGAGGGGGAAGGGGCTAGCAATTGCAACTACCACAAGAAGAAGAGGTGGAAACACATGCAACGAGACCTCTTCAAGAAGAGCCTAAAGTGGAATATATCTAATAGATTCCCATAGTGAAGACTAGCCAATCAAGACAAGACAAGATGCCAAGGCCTAGACCAAACCTAGAAGTCACCTTGTTTGAGGCTTGCTTAAGAAAAATTAGCTCTAAGGAGGTCAAAGGTTTAGTTCTTCAAGAATTTAAATTTGGACCATTCTTGGACATGGTTCTAGAAGAGGTAAAAGCCCAACTGCAAACCTCTTCCATGTGGCCTACCCTCACTTTTAGTGGAGAGTAGTACATGGGAGAGACATACCTCTCTTGGAATAATAGACAAGAAAATGCCATGGTCAAGATCAAGAACATCAGTATATTCTATTTAGTCGAGGCCATTTCAAAGTTCCTTGGGTTGCCAGACACTAGGGCAACCTTGGTGGAGATTTCAACATAGGTGAACCTTGAAGTCAAGAAAGAATGGGTCCAATGGTGATCTGGAGTGGACTATAAGGAGCATAGTGTATTCGCTAAGACAAAAAGGATGTACTTCAAAATCATAGCCTACCACTTTAACCTAATGATGAGGCCAAGAAAAATTGCCACCTTCTCTACCTATGTGTGTGAGCAGAAAATTCCCCATTAACCTTCCACATCTCATATTCTTGGAAATTGAAAAGAGGTTTAAAGAGAATGAGAGTGGAAGAAAGACATGCCCCTTTTTGTGCCTCATCAGAAAATTATGCAAAAGGGGAGGCATAGCCTATTATGCCAATGATACTCTTCATCATGCTTCTGCCACATCTTGGCAAAAGATGATGAAGGATAAAGCACCTACCAAGTTGCAAGAAGAGGAGCAACCACCACCACCAACTCAAAAAACAATGTTGAAGGCTCGTGCTACCATTGAGTGCATTCAAAAGCTCCATGATCAACTCCTATAGCAATAGTAGAAAGGATTGAGTAGTGGGGAACCATCAATTAATTGGCAAGCTTTGAGTCATTTGAATGAGATAACTCAAACAATAAATTGGTTGGAGGAGACTACATCATTGTTCTCTATGCAAAGAATGTAGGCATCCGCAAGGTCAAATCTAAGCACCCGAGAGGTGACAATGTTAATTCCAAGATAACAACAATTTTTAGAGATCTTTGGGAATGTTGCCACTTTTTTCAGTGCACCTAAAGGATGGCAAAAGGGAAACTATCTTATTGATGTAGCATCACGAACAGGAGATAGTAGTAGAGGTGGTGGCCAATCATGTGGTAATGGCCCTAAACACTCCTATGGTCGCCATGCTAGACATTGCTGTACTTAGAGATGTGTGGTCGTTCATAAGAGCAAGTGGGAGGCTAAGTCCAACCCAACACAAAGAGGTGCTTGATCGACTAGTGGGAACCAGGCAACTACTTCTAGAGATCTTCAATCTCCCAAAAAACATCATCATTAGCTAGTTGGAGCTGCTAGAAACTAAGGGAAAGCTCATTATTGCCAATGCCCAACTCAACGCAACCACATCTGAAAATAGATGATTGGCTATAGAGGTTGTAGAATTTAAAGCTCAATTAGTTCATCCCATCATTCTTAGCCAAGAAATGACAAGGAATGAAGATTTCTTACAACTTCAAAATAAACTTTAAGAGGCTGAGAATGCAAAGGAGATGATGATCTTTAACTAGTCATTAGTGGAGGCCATGACCTACAACACTGATAAGGACTTTTTAGAAGTACGTATGGAGAATCTTGCTTTGACCAAGAACATTCATCACCTACAAAATGTCAAGATATAAAAAGAACAAATGGTGGAATTTGTGTGACAACAACGAGAGTAGCTTGCCAAGGTGAATATGGATTTGAGGAGGTTCACTACTAAAAATTGTAATCTCTTGATGGAGGAAGTTCATGCACTTTACTAGAAATTAGCCATCGAGATATCCACTTTGAAGAATGAGGTCCTTAAGTTTAAATGAGTTAAGAATCACTAGAGGGACCAAGTTGGGCTTTTCAAGAAGTTAATGAAAAAGAAATTCAATTAGCTAAGGCGAAGATGAATAAGACCGTTCAGCAACTCCAAAACGGAGGTGACATGTGGTTGGTCATTTTGATGGACTAAACACCTATAACAAAGTTGAAATCCACCTAAGGAAGTTGTAGATCGAGGAGATGATTGAATACATGGAGTTAACCAACCTTTGATATGCAAACTTGGCAATGCTGACTACTAGAAGGTCGTAGTCAGAGCTAGATAAACAAGTGGCTAGCTCATACCTTCTGTATGAGGCAACTTTTAAGCACCAAAAAGACACAAAGAAAAAGATAGACATAACTAACATTGAACTTAAAGTTCTCCAAACCCAACTCACAAATCAATGATCAGTAGTTAAGAACTTGACCAAAAGAATGAATGATTACCAAGAGCTACAGAATCTTGTCAAGTTGTTCGACATTGAACATAAACAATTCACTACTTGGTTCATAAATGTCAAGGAGTTATTCCTAGCCATGCCTTGTCCATGGGATGTTCCTATAGAAAATTACATCGATGATGTCACCTAGACTATGTACAATCTCTGAAGTAAGGAGGAGAAGATGAAGGCATTATTGGATGCCTTTTTCCTTCCACTAGAAGTAGTAGCTACAGTAGGACAACCATAACCACTTCAACCTCAACCACCACTGCCATGGGCATCAGAGGCTAAAAAAGTTCTATTAGCATCCTAGGAGTTTCCACCTTTGGGCATTGTTTGATCTTCTCTTTGTCTTCGGCCATCAAAGGAGTTCCAACTATTAATTTTATAAGGATGTTCAATTTTATCTCATGAAAATCCATTTTTGTAATCATTGTAAATCTGTACAATCGGACATTGAGAGTTAGTTAGTTAGTGAGTCAGTTAGTTAGTCTATGGTTCCATACCCTCCCAAATTTTGTAAAAAGCTCGATCCTTCTTTTGTTCACTCAAGGACAATTTTTTAGTTAGTTGTGGGGGTATGATAAATCATCATTGGGTTGCATTGATGGACATGCGTTAACGCATCCCCGTTGATGCATGTGTTGATGTGTCAACGTGGCATTTGGGTTTGCTTATATAAATGCACATACCCACCGCATTTATGGTGTTGGTTAGTCTATAGCATAACAAAGTTCTTACAATTTATTTTCATAGAAGTTAGAATATTTTCTAAGTACCCACAATAGGAGTCAAGGATTGTATAGATCATTATTTGAGCACCAATGTATCTGGACACATTGATGTGACAACAATAAAGAAGAGATTCTCGATATACCTTGCAACACTTAGGAATAGATTAATATTTATTGTTATGCAATTTATTATTCATGCACTTTACTTCCATTTTTCTAATTAATTAAATACACTTAATTAATATGCATAAGTACAACCACCTCGAGCATAATGTTGATGCTTGGTAATCCCAGTAGTGTTATCACGTGGTAACCCAATAGCATTGTAATGAGTTCAAGATGTGTATGGAAGTGGGAGCAGATACTTATACTAGGAAGTAGGTTAAGACATTAGTTAGTCACTTAGATTAATACTTCATTAATTACATTGTTCCACGCTTAGGATAATTAGATAAAAATATAAAATTAATACAAATCATGTACCTTGGCTCCACTTGCGCTTACACACATGTAACTAAGAAGACACGATCATGCCTATAGATCACTATCTTTGCTATTTGCATTTGGAGAACTAAAGTCCATGGAATTTGACAAGATCGCTAGTGAACGCTTATGATTTGTATGGTTGGGTGTAGGGACTACTCTACTGCTCATCGCTTAACCATGTATTAAAACTAATTTAAAAATGCATGCACAAATTATAAGCATGGCATACCAAAGTACTTGATACAATAGTAGAGTAAGGGTTTAAATCATAAAACATACCAACCATGAAGGAGTA
>MNCI01034085.1:0-10951 GCA_015680685.1 Gnetum montanum | reverse complement strand
AACTAAGCAGTTTGATTTACTAGAATACCTATACTCTCTCCCTTTGCATTGTTTTTTATTTTCAAAAAAGCCAAGCTTTTAGGTTATGAAAAGTGTGGCAAAAATTTCCTTTATGTGTAATCAATGATGATCATGAAGAGCTAATTGTACGTATCATTGATTTTGTGAATGCTATTGTATATCATGTATTGATGAATTGTTATATTTGTTTGCTATTATAACATCTTAGGTGGTTGGAGGTAGACCCACATCAGATAACCACACTACAAGGAGCCGAGTTCTATGAGAAAACGCTGGAGGAATCCTTACAGCGTGTAAGAGCAAGGAAGGTAGGTTGATATTGTAATCTGAGCCCTTTCCTAAGTACTAATAATACAAATGATTAAGTTTTACACATTCATCTTTTTGGAAATTGCAGCAATTCTTAGAAGAAAGTCAAATGTTGTCTTTTAATCCTACAAATATGCAAGTTAATATTCTACCATTTTCTAATACATATGTGAAGGAATTTTGTTTATATTTAATTGCATATATATGGTTGGGTGAAATGTAACTTATCTATGATATATGCAAGTTGCTTTTCAATACCTATATTAAGGAATTTAGTTTATATTTGATTACACATATTTGGGTGAAATGTAACTTATCTATGATATATCTTTATGTACAAAATGGAAATCTGAGTGATGGGCCAAGTGAAAATCATATTAATGTTCCAAAGATTTTAGACCATGAAACTACTTATGGAATTCTAAATATGAGGTACAATTTTCTGTAATAATTATTTGATTTCTATATTTTTTATATTGTCTTTTAGGAGGTATCCTACTCACAATGAATTTACTATTTTAATTTTTACTTCTGAAGGGATGCAACACAATGTGTGGCAGAATGTATTCCAAAAACTATTTTATTTCCAGGCCTTCCACAAGGAAGTCATAATTTACATATGGTAAATCATGGAAATGAATCTACTCCAAATGAATTCAAGTTTGGATATCCTCTTGATGGAGATTCCATAGATGATCAACATGTTGATCATGGTATGACATTTGAAGAGTATGATTCTTCTATGGGAACAACATCTCAATGGCAGCACACATACATTACAACCTCAAGCTTAATGAACTCAATGGTTCAAAATCAACATCCTTTGATATGAAGTGTCCTTTGGTATGAAGTGTTTCTTTTGTTTTTTAATTTTGTTCTGCTATTGAAATATTACACATTATGTTGTTTTTGAATATACTTGATGAATCTTGTAGGGAATCATGGACAACAATTCTCTTATGATGGCAAAAGAAGAATCATCCTCTCTGTCCTACAAATTTCACCAACTCAAGATGATGACATGAATGTACCTTTTCATTCTACAAGTATTAATGATATCAAGGAGGTTAAATAATTTTAGTGGTAGTTAGAATAGAATATTTGATAATGGTTTGAGAGATATAGTGCTAAAGCAAATATTTGTTTGAAACAATGTATTATTAATATATACATGCTGAACATTTTAGGGATACATACACAATAACTTTATTACAATGCCAAAGGAAGAAACATCCTTTTGTGGCATTAAAATTTGGATTTTTTTGACAAATGATATTAATGTACTTTTTTCCATTTTTACTAACATGAATGATACATAAAACTTATTATTAAAAAAATAGATTATATTTTTTACCTAATTATAGAGGAAAAAATTAAAATATACAATTATAAATTAAGTAAAATTTTATTTAAATTTTACTAGTTTTAAGTATAACCATATCTGAATGGTTAAAATTCAATTTAGTGATCCATTCTTTTAATTTAGAAGTTCCTCACATATAATAAAAATTTCATTTTAATATTATATGAAAAATAAATTTTTAAATAATTATAAGTAAATTTAAGATTAAACATATGTTGTTAGTGGAGTCTATTAAAATTTTTAGGAAAGAAATATATGAATTTAATTACTTTGAGGTATAATATATAAGTCAAATTTTATGTAGGATGCTTAAGAAAATTAAAATTTTATGTAATAAAGGGAATTATAAATCCAATAAAGCTAATGTGCACTTATAAAACTAGAAATTAAATTAAAATAAATAGTAAAATTGTATAATAACAAGTTCTACTAGCATTAGCTATTTACAAAATAAAATATTAATGCATGCCTATGTTAGAAATAGCATGAAATTCATGGCATTGTATCATAGCAAAATTGGTAATTAATTTTATGTTAAAAATAGTATCAAAGTCATGTCATGGCATCATGGCTAATGCCATTTGCATAATTGTTTTTGAGTTTGATGACACCAGGAAGTTAAATTTTGATCTTTTAAACCTTTTTAATTGATTGTGTTTAATGGTCAAAGACTCTGAGAACTAAGTTCTTCTTTAAAAACATAATGGTCCCATGGCCTAATTTATAATGATGAGGGTCTTGTTCATCATTGTAAAAACCTTGATTCTCATTCCAAGAATTTACAATTTCTTCATTCATAAGCCATTCTTAGTCTTATTCATGACCATTCATAGTAAATTTTCTTTTTATAATGATCACATCATATAATCTTCATCCACAAACCTTTATTCACATTGAACTCATAAGCATCATTTACAAATCCTTAGCATTTTTCACAATCATCTCTCATTAATACTCATAAATATTTTTAAATCATTTACTTACATTGCTAATTTAATTCAAAGTTAGAAATTCAAGTTTAAATTTCATTTTTAGTTCACAACTTAAGAAGTTCAATAGTCAAGTTTGACACTTAAAGTTCAAAGGGTAATTCTCTTATCATTGATCATCACATTACTCAGAAAGTTTGCAAGTGTGTAGGTTTTAAAGAGATGATTTCAATGAGTTTAAAATCTCTAGAAAACTCTATATGGTAAAGTTATAACTCACCACTACCTTAGCATGAGCAATTACAAGTAGTGTTATCCTAGCTACTTGATTTAACTTGAACTTTTAGTAAGTGGAAACTTATATTGGTTTTAAGAAACTTGATTTTTTATGTATGACTTGCAGTGATATTATGAACTAGTTTAAAGGACTAGTGCTAAGCTCATGCTCATATCATGTTAATTATTTTTTGAAATTTAAGATTGATGCAACTTACAATATTTAGAGTCTATTTGTCTTAAGTGTCATGACTTGTAGGAGCTTGTACTAGACTTATATACTAATCATGATCGATTAACTTAATAGTTTAAAATCTCATATCTTGAAATTTTAGCTTTTTCTTGATTCTATATTTCATGTGTAATTCCAATAATATGCAGTGATAGGTGCAATAAGCCATATCATTATGGAACAAGCAAATCTACATGTTCAAAGAAATGCAAATTGAAAAATTGAAGGAAAAAAATGAAAAATTTGAACACTTTAGTTCTATATTTTTGTTGATTTCATTTTGAAATGGGCATGATGATTTAGTTATGTTCTACATAGATAATTCTTGGCCTTTGGTTAGGTTGATCTGTTCAAGGTTTACTACGAATCAAATTTTCTGCATGAAGTACATAGGTTGCCCCAATTTAGTTTGAAGATTAGAACTAGTTAAGGAGAATCCAGTAATTTTAAAGATGGAATTTACCCATTAACAAAGCATTTTCACCATGTTGATTACCTTAATCTAAAATGACTAGCCCTAAGCTATGTATCAAAGGAGAAATGTCCGAAAGAGTTAGGTATTCACCTTGAAGGTATTGTAACAAATACAATGAAAGGAGAGGTAATTAGTGATTGGTTTTATTAATCCTACCAAGAAACCTTAAAGGTAAAGTCATACTTATGACATGAAAAGATGAAAAGTATATGCATTGTAGGATAGGCAAATCAATTAGAATCATTGTTATCATTTAAGCTAGGGCATTTTCGTTTCTCTCATTCCTTCATGATATAGATTTCCAAGTAGTTTGATCTTCTCAATGGATTCAACATTCAAAATTTAAAGGATCCAAAAGAGAATATAGAAGAAGAAAGGGAAGGAAATAGTAGTAGTTTTTAAGGTACAATTTATGATTGATTTTTAAAATTTTTTAAATTTACCTATAGGTTGAAAGACATGATCCTGTCATCGACCAAGACAATTAAACATAAATAAAATCATTTCTTATGCTAAAATATTAAAGGATAAAACTTAATATTATTTTTAAACTTACATTCTCAAAATAATTCCAATGTGCAAGCTATCTCAAGATGATGTTATATTTGGTCTTTTGGCCACCACTTCTGCTAATTTTAAATTTCTATGGAAAGTCATTAGGCCTATTATTCTTTATTACATTTGGAAGCGTAAATGTAATGTTATCTTTCAAACGATTGATTATTCTAATAAATTTCATCTAATAATGCAAGAGAAATTGCAAATATTCCGCCTCATTCATTTCCAACTCAAATCTCAAGCATCAAAGTTCAAACTGGATATTCAGCAGTTGATTCATCTTTTGCAGCCTTGAGAAGGACCCATGCACTCAAGCAATGCTCTTCAACAAGGATCTCAACATAGAAGATTCCCTCCTTACATTTGACTACAATCTATATACAAGGGTCTCTCTCCTTTTTATCGAGCACTATTAGCGTCATCTAAATTTTTGCCACTCTCTCTTGTAACAAGCTAGATGGTTGGTGGTTGGTGGTTCCCCAAATTGGGTTTCTCCCTCTTTTGAATAATTATTTATGAGGTTGTTTCCTAGAGTTTGATCCCCAGTGTTCTTAGTTTTTCATATTTTTGTCTTTGTGACTTAATGTGGTTTATGTATTTGACACTCCTTTTATTAATAAAACTTCTTTTCGAGGTCCCACACACCACCACACCCCCCCACCCCCACCCCCAATATTATTATTATGTTTTTGGATACATAATTAATATGGAACTTTCTTATAGCTTAAGTGAGTCAATCACTTAATCCAAGCCATACAGGTTGTGGTATTTTGAGCCTAATAAACCTAGAGTGAGCATGTTCACCTTGTGAGAGGCAAGTCAAAGAGAAATATATGAGCCTTACATTATTGAATCAAGGAAATAAGTAATGATGAAAATAAATTTGAGTGTCGAAGACAAAAAGTACTCACACTTAAGTATGTAGGGTAGTAATCAAGACATTCATCTTCTAATTTGAAAGTTGTGGGTTCAATTCCTACTTGCCCTTATTAGTGTGGTAACTACAATGGAGTCTACTTATTGTACTAACACATAATTAAAATTTATCTTTTTTAAAGAAATTAATTATTTTCTATACTTTTATTGAAAGGAAAATTTTAATTACATTTTAATACTATGTCATCTTTATTTATCTTAGAGAAAGAGTTTTGTCATGGTAACTTTAAGTTACACATGCAATTTTACTAGTTGACATTGAGTTACAATTTGAAGTATACCTATGTTTCAATTATTTAAGGGTTGTAAACGCCAAAAAAGGAGGCAAATTACGACCATGCTCCAATGTGCATATAGGAACCAGACTAAGGAAGGTGGATATTTCACAACAATTAAAATGGTTCCACATGGAATTGAAAAAAATCAAGTGCAGAGAGAGTGCAGATGCAACGCGGTGTTGGAGAACTTGTTTTCCAGGTTGCTATCAAAGGAGGTAGATTGTCTTCTAATTTGAAAGTTGTGGGTTCAATTCCTACTTGCCCTTATTAGTGTGGTAACTACAATGGAGTCTACTTATTGTACTAACACATAATTAAAATTTATCTTTTTTAAAGAAATTAATTATTTTTTATACTTTTATTGAAAGGAAAATTTTAATTACATTTTAATACTATGTCATCTTTATTTATCTTAGAGAAAGAGTTTTGTCATGGTAACTTTAAGTTACACATGCAATTTTACTAGTTGACATTGAGTTACAATTTGAAGTATACCTATGTTTCAATTATTTAAGGGTTGTAAACGCCAAAAAAGGAGGCAAATTACGACCATGCTCCAATGTGCATATAGGAACCAGACTAAGGAAGGTGGATATTTCACAACAATTAAAATGGTTCCACATGGAATTGAAAAAAATCAAGTGCAGAGAGAGTGCAGATGCAACGCGGTGTTGGAGAACTTGTTTTCCAGGTTGCTATCAAAGGAGGTAGATTGTCTTCGCACATTGCTCCTCTATCAATGTTGAAATAGGGAATGGACACCAACGATTACATAGGCAAATTGTGACCCTGGATCTGGCAAATCCACAGTTAAAGCAAATTTGCAACTTGTGTCATTGAAGGCCTCTGATCTGGATCCGATGCAACGCATGTACAGGCCAACAAAGAAACCTGCGTCGCCATTGTTTGAATTTCAAAATCCCTCTGCCTTTCCATTTTTGTGGAAGACGATATGAGGATCCATCAGATCCTTCAGCGCAAGGTAACCTCCCTTGAGATACTTAGATTTTGCAAAGGCCACCAAGTTGACTTGCTCAGGACTTCCTACATCTTTTAGACCCGATACAATTTGCAAAAGCACCATGCAAAAATTATAAACATCGGATTTATGTGTGAGTTGAAAGCATTATTCGAAATAGTGAGGATCAAGGTACCCCAGAGTCCCCTGTGGATCCGTGGTCACATGGCTAACCTCTACACCAATGGCCCTGCAAATGCCAAAGTTGGCGACTTTCGCATCCACGTGACCATCTGGTAATATGTTAGATAATTTCACATCCTTGTGCAGGAGAGGCAGATTCATGGAGTGTAGAAATGCCAACGCTTCCATAGTTTGAACAACGATCCTCATTATAATATGCCACCCTAGCTTCATCTCTAGTCTTTTCGAAGCATAAAAATGATCCTCCAAAGTACCGCTGCAGATGTACTCAAACAACAGAAGGAAATATTCATGACAACACAAGGAATGTAGGTCATTGCAGCCATAGAGTCTTACAATATTGGGATGTTGGATTTGGCAAAAGATTGTGGCCTCATTTAGAAATCCATCCATGGCAGCAACTGTGCTGTGTTTCTGGTGAAGTCGTTTCATGGCAACATTTCTCCGATCTCAAAGTGTTCCTTTATACACTACATGGAAACCTCTGTTGCCAATCTTGTTTTCATCCAAAAAATTATCAGTGGCAAGGCTTAGCTCTTTCTAAGAAAACACAAGGAGATGTGGAAGAGATTTTAACTTTGAGTGCAGTGGTTGCTTTTGTTGTTGATGTTGCCTTTGACAATGCCTCCATATTAAAACCAATAACACCAGGGTCACAATCAAAGCCGCAGCTGCAGCCTTTGTTCCTACCTCTGCAATTGTATTATGTCAAGGCAAAACCTGATAGCATTAGAGGCACTAAATACTATTCTCAGAGTTAGATCTATGCTTCATAATATTCTGAATGGTATGAAGATACAATGGTATAAGATCAGAAAAATACCACTATAAGTAAAACTCTCATTTTATATTCTTAAGAAAATTGAGTTTAGAAAGAAATTTATTCAGAAATAGCTACTACTTCATTTTTTATACAGTTATGCATGCATGTTCTAGGTTCCAAACATGAATAAAGGGCAGATGTATGTTCCTGTCCCACAAGGGGAAGATGGTGCTGGCGTTTGTGGTGTTGGAGGCCATGGCGAGGTTTGCTACCTCGATGGCCTTCCCACCCCTGGGTGTCGCCACCAAGATCGACCAGATTATTCACAATTTTTTGTGGTCTAGAGGAAAGGGGGGAAAGAAGATGCACCTGTTGGCTTGGACAAAAATCGCGCGGCCCCGTTACACAGGGGGGGGTTGGCCTCCTCCCCTTCATGCTTGAGGTGGTCTTAGGGCGTCATAGACTCCTTCAATGCCTATCCACAAATAATGAGGACCCCTCCCTCTGGGTTCAAATCCTGAGGAAGAAATAAAGGCCCTGGACGGCAGTCAATTCCGACTCCCACATTTGGAGGTAGCTCTACGCGCAGGCCAGATCGATGGGCAGCGCTGAGGAGATCTCTCTGCACCCCCGTCAGCTCCTGCAAAAATTTTTCCCAATAGATCTACGCTAGATGCGGCTGTGGAAGGGTATCCTCCTGAAAAAAATTAAAACCTTTGGGTGGCTGATCCTCCACCAGGCCCTCCCAGTTCGCGTCGCTTTGTAGTCACGAGGCCTAGCAATTAGTACCCAGTGCCCTCTGTGTAATCAACATGCAGAAACACTGCAGCACTTCATTCACGAGTGCCATGTGGCCATGAAATTATGGAGAATAGTAGGGCTCCACACTCAAGAATTCTCAGGTAATTCGTCAACACTGGCGGTGCTCTGGATCCTGTGGCGGGCCAGGAATGATTGCATTTTTAAAGGAGTGGCACTCCCTCCTGTGAGCATTCTTTCCAACAAGATATGTAAGTTATTGCATGAGATTACCTCCGCTATGGCTCCTCCCATCCCCTTCGAACCTCCTGTCGCCAATCAGCTGCAGGAGCGAACACAGTGGGTTTTCAGGGGTATCAGTTTACGAAATAGGAACACCCCTCACGTCACTAACCAGGGACTGATGCCCCAGGGAAAGACCCTAGAGGAGGAGAGGCAAGAACTTAAACATGGAACCATTGACATTCCTGGGAAGCAAATCCTGAACCTCCCTACACAGGGTTGGATTGAGGGCATCCCCAACAATCGCAAGGCTAGCATCGCCCAAATTATTGAAGAAAACCAGTGTTGCCGAGTGGCCAGATCAGGATAGCCCAGTACTAGCAACGACTAATTCCTTCCCATGTCTCCTGGTCGGTTGCCAGCACGGGTGGACATGGTGCCTTGGGGGGGTGTCCTTTGGAACGGTTTGATATTTAACCTTGGAGGTTTGGTTGGCCTTCCGCCAGCTGGAATGCCAATGGCAGGGTGGTCCTAGGGGAGCTCTCGGTGATTTCCTTGGTAGGAGTGGGGCCAACGGCCTTGGCCCGTGCTGTACAGCTGTATAGCTTTTTTTTTGGAATATACATTTGCTCAACCTTTTTCATAAAAAAAAAGGTGCGTAAAAAACTAAAAGTGCAATTCGGATTCTAAAATGCACTATTAGAAAAAATTTAAAGGGAATCCATGAAGCATAAACAGTTAAAAGAAAATTAGTAAGATCGTATTGAAGAACATGGCATCCAGACAGAAAATGGAATTTCTCCATTTTTAAAAGTTCCCCTGTAAATACTAAATAGTTTAAAATGAAAGTAGGCATGAAGACTAGAATTCCTTTAAAATGAAATCCACAATTCCACATTTTCAAGGCTGCCTATTATTTACTAAAATGAAGAATAGAATAAATTACGTAATCTGCTCTCTACCTGCAATAAGATGGTTCTTTGAGGAGTTTGATTTCCCTGCACTCCATGGTGACGATGCTGTTGAGGACGGTGATGAGACACATGAAATGCTAAAGCTAACATCTAAAGCATTGTAACCACATCGTCCACCCTTGTACCGGTGGTATTCATAGCATTTGGCTTCTCTGTCAGGCTGGATGGTCCAAGTTAGCGTGAAACCGTTGTTTCTCCATAAGTCCAGAAAGTCTGTTGGGCTGCCAGAGCTATTGAAAAGTGGGTGATCTTTCCAATGGATCCAAACCGAGAATTCATCTTTGCAACCATAGAGTGATTAATTTCCTATCAATTTAGTATAAATCAACATAATGATTTTATGATAAAGCTCTTGTACATGCATTCTAGTTTATTTATCTAAGATATCTCTATAAAAAAATTTAATTTAGATAGAAATTTATGACTAAGTTTTTGTAACTCTTATTTAGGTACATGATTCTCTTTGGATATTTCATAATACCTTTTTGATGACTTGCTAGAACTAGAGTTTTAACCTCTATAGAGACTACCTTCAAGTATTTCACAATACCTTTCTAGTATTCCACTAAAGTTCATTTTGATTATTCATTTAGAGACATTAGGGTATATATTTTTGTTAAACACCTATCCAATTTATCAATGCAACAAATATTGCAAAGTAAATTTTACTATTTGTTTTTTGATTAAGATAGTAAATAATAGGTACTAATCCTTCTATTAGCTACATTTCGCAATCTTGGAGTTAATATGATTCTAGTAAAGGATTTTTCAAGCCACAAAAATAATGATTAGTATTCACAAGTGAAATAGAAAATTAAAATCTTTTTCAAATTGCTCTATCATGTCTTGATTATAAGGTTTGTTCTTATGAGCATTAACTACATACCTAGTTCCTTCCTTATCCTTTATTTGTATTGATCTATTTGTATTGATTAATTACATATGGTCCTACCCATTTCTAGGTAAATTTCTTTTTGTACTAATTAAATTTAGGATCAAATATTAGAACATGATGTTCTATAGAAAATTTAATTTTTCTAATTTTCTTACCATGGAAGATTTTAGTTTTTCCTTGTTATAACTCTTTTCTAAGCAATGCATCTCTATGGAGTTTATTTATATTTTATAAGCATCTTTTCAATCTTTCATCTAAATCTATATTATGGGTTAGGGGTATGTTCAAACATTTTATTTTAAATTTAATAGATTAAAGTGGGATTTTANAATAGGTTAAAGTGGGATTTTCCCATAAAATAATTCATACAAAGTTTGCCTTGTGATATGCTTCCATGTTATTCTATGTGCTCATACTACCTTTGACAATTTTTCAACCTAATTTGTTTTCTTGGTATTAACTAATTTATTTAGAATTCTAATAATTTTCCCATTTGAGACTTTTGTTTGCCTATTATTCTCAAGATCATATGTTCATCTTGGTATTTAAAATGCTGAAGTGTTTTGATGAATGCAAATGCTTGTTTCTCTAAGTCTGAATAATTTAATTCTGAACCTTTTAACTGATACCCAAAAAATTCAATTGGTTCATCTTAACCTTCATCATCTTTTTGTGTTAAAACGGTAGCAATAGAATCATTCAAAGCAAAAGAATATAACCAAAAATCCTCTTTTAGCCTAGGCTTCACCAAATGTGGAGCTTCTTGTATAGCATTTTTAATTTATGATAAAGCTCTCTT
>MNCI01034083.1:1375-11753 GCA_015680685.1 Gnetum montanum | reverse complement strand
ATTGAATGCGACATTATCGGTAACGGACCTTAAAATTATTGCCTCCTTAATATTATTGCCTCTGCTGTAACCGTATGCTTCTCCATCAGTCAACAATTACTCCACAGTGCCACTGAATAATTTCACGATGGCTGGACAGAACTTTGAATTATTCGGAAAAAGAGAAAAGGTGAAAGAACATCAGTGAATAGGATTTCATCAGTCATTTTACCTAATCCAGCATCATAGCATGCGTCGCCTAAGACACTACTAAAATCGAAAATCAAGGTTTTATGACTTTATCATAGGTTAAACCTTGGATAGAAAAGTCCATATAAATGTAATGCCGTCCATGATTTAATATAAACTAGCCCTAGGTTTCAGGGATACCTTATAGACGGGGAGAAGAAGAAGCAAGTAAAAGAATTGAGAATGCCGTGCAACATGACAGTTTTCGTTGCAATCCATCTGTTCCAACTGATTCATTGTTATCTAAAAATGGTCTCATATTTTTCTAATAAATGGTAACTGAATCAATTGCAGTGTAGCAGTTCAGGTCCCTTTTACAGTCGCTTACAGTCTGCATACACTATCACCGCAGAGCGCCCGTGTGAAAGAAGATCCGGAACATTCAGACATCAATGGCATCAATGGCTGGAGGTCAGTTCGATCTGTTTTTCAAATTGATTTGTGCATTTTTGTTTCATGCACATTTATAGATTAAGAGATCTGTTTTTACATGCTTCTGCTTGTGCAATCCGATTTTTGATGCACGTAGATTTCTTACAATGCAGTCCATGATTTAATATAAACTAGCCCTAGGTTTCAGGGATACCTTATAGACGGGGAGAAGAAGAAGCCAAGTAAAAGAATTGAGAATGCCGTGCAACAGTTGCTGCAAAAACAAAACGAGTGTCAGGAAAGGCAGATGGAGTCCTGAAGAGGACAAGAAGCTCAGATCGCACATCATCAAACACGGAATTGTTTGTTGGAGATTAGTGCCCTCCTTGGCAGGCAATAATTCAATCCTAATGCTAACTCCCATTTTTAATTTGGGTCTTTGTTATATTATGTTGTTTCATGGGTGACACATTAATAGCTTTTCTGCTGCAACAGGCCTGCACAGATGTGGCAAAAGTTGCAGGCTCAGATGGCTCAACTACCTTAGACCGGGACTTCGAACTCACGACTTCTCGTCAGCAGAAATTGCTGTCATCGTTCATATGCAGTCCATCCTTGGCAACAGGTATATATGCCTCTCTTTCTCTCCACCCGTCTCGTCTGCTTTCTGCCTAATTGAGCGTGAGGTTCAATTTCTGTATCTGCTGCTATGATTTGCAAAGTTAAATTTAAGTTTATAACAACTAAGCTAATACCAATTTCACCAATGATATTGTAGCAAAGGCATCTAACAGCAATACATCTTACTCCTATAGTCTTATCTCTGTTTCTGTAGATAGTATGCACTGTCAGTTTCAGCCTATCAGGCACTGTCACTGTGGTTTAGTCTACTTTTGCTAGACTCGGACTCTACGAGTCACTTGGATTTTTTTCGAAAATTGAACCCGGACTGGGCAGGTTACTCGGACCCGGCATCAGAGTCAACATGGCTAAAAAAAAAAAAAAAGATTTTCACCCCTTGACCTGGCTAAAATATGATAAAATTGTGACCCGCAGGTTATTCGGCTGCAGAAAAAGCTCGACACTTTCTGCGAGCACTCGTAACACTGGTTTAGACCCATGAATGGCGTCTCTGGCGAATCATCGTCGCTGTAACGATGAATCGCTACCCAAAATCGGCCCCATTTTTATTAAAGCCTTTATTTTTAATAAAAAATCTATGGTTTTGAAACTGTTTCTCAGTTTTTCCCTGGCAAACTGGGATATTGGGGTTGCAGTGTCCTATTTGGTTCGCCATTAATTATCCATCAAATGGTCCGCAGTTGCCCATTTTTCCAATTCTGAAAACCTGCGGACTCAATGGATTTCATGACCCTTTAAACTGGAAATGATCCAATATTGGTATAGAGTATAGTCTTTACATCTCATTTTTGCCCAGTTTAATCTTTAATGATTACTTGTTTACATCTTATCTAATGTCCTCTTCCGATTTGCCTCTTCTTGTTTTTTTGATCACGTACAGGTAAATACCTGACTATCTGCCCAGCCACGTATACTTTCCACAGTTCACTTACTTAGAACCCTAACAACATTGCTTAACATTTCTGTTTATCTTCTATTTTACGAAAGAAGTCAGTAAGACTACAAATCTGAAAGGGTTATCTACTTGGTCAAAAAGTTGATGGAACATGTTTGAGAAATTGGTAGCAGAGATGCACATGCAACATAATTCTTTCTATGATACAGGTGGTGCAAGATTGCTGAACTCTTACCAGGGAGAACCGACAACCAGATCAAGAACTTCTGGAATCGCTTCTTAAAACCCAGACATCAGCCGCTGAGCAGTGGTCATGAAATGTCTTCACGTCAGCCACAACAGCAGCCTACTGCGCCTTCTCATGCAGAAAACCATGGCAACAATGTTGCAGAATTATTACATGAAAACCATACAACTGAAAATGGAAATGAAATTCCCGGGTTAATGGAAAGTCTCCAACAGCATCATCAACATCAACAACTAGAATACAACTGCTGGGCTGATGGTTGGACCGACGATCAGCAGCCATTAGCTATCTGGGACTCCAGCGACTTCAATATTTCATTACCATGATACCTGTGGACAGAGCTCAGATAATGAGATAATCCAATTACTATTCATATTACATAGTACCTACGAAACGGACATAGAGCTTCTACATTCTATTATATTCTCCATTCTCCATCTAGTTATAGCCTTGAAAAATGAGAAAAGAACCTGCTTGAAAATCTGCCATACAAGTGACACAACTGGATTGCAAAGGTAGTTCTCTGACATGGCATACAGAAGCAGAGAAGAAACAAGCGGTTGCAAAGTCCGTCCTGCTAAATAACTGCGGCTAATATAAGCAATGGTCATGTTACAATACATGATATTGCTACAACAAAGAGACTTGAATACCTTAAAATCGAAATTTGTTAAAGATAACCGATGCTGTGTTACAAAGGATACCGGTCTTTCACTGCCCAATCTAAAGAAATAGATGTAAAAAGCATGTTCTGCAACTTAATCCATCATATGTTCATATGCAGCATGTTCTGCAACTTAATCCATCATATGTTCATATGCAATATTACTGCAGTGGTGGTTCCGAAATTGTGAGTTAGAAAGGCTAATAGAAAATCAGAATATATTATTGGAAATGGATCAGACATTACCTGCAAAACCTTTAGATTACACGGCTACACGAGTGGGCGAAATAGAGATTAAAATACCTAAATCTCTTCTGATCTAAGCTGTGGAATTTCCTCAAGAAAATCCCCAAATCTCTCATCCTCGCTCTCTTCATTATAATCCCCAAAATTCTTTTCTCAGTTTCTACCCTCTGCTCGAGCCAACAAAGTACGATTTTAATTTATTATTGAATACCGTAGTTGCATTCTGAATCAAATACAAAAAATACCTACACCAACAGCTTTAAATCAATGGGCTTATTTTAAATAAAAATAGAAAATATTCTGAAAACTTCCATTGCCAGTCATCAAAATGGCAAAATTGCAAGACTAAACCTTAACAAAGTCGCACATAACCAGCTCTTAATATAATAACTACCGGCTACCACTGGACTAACAGTTTAATCCGCCTGCTCAATCTGGCCATTCTTCTTCCCCTGCACGGGGATGAATCATGCAAGCAACGCCTCTACATTAACCCCACGCTTCATCTCAGTAATGATGATGGGAAATAGATTTTATTTTACAAGGTAACAATGTTTCTGCCTCTATCTCTTACTCTCCATAGGGATAAGGACAGGGACTTCTCTCGGTAGAGCCAACACCAGAAATCTTAACTCATAATTGAATCCATCCTACCGTACGTGAAATATCAGGATTTTATAAAATATAACTTAGAGCTATACCTTAGTTTTATAACCATCAGTAGCTGGATTAGAAATTTGAAACCTTATTTTTATAATTAACTTTTTAGAAAGAAATCAATAATTTGAAAGATGAATTTGCAGACTTTTAAATACTAGTCTTCTTCGAAACCTACTGATTTATCATGATTCTTAAAAAACATCTCAACGTTTTTAAACACTGCTTAGAACTGAATTGTGAGCTCAGTCGTAATAAATTCATGATTATAGACTTATTAGTATCCAATGTAATTTAACACGTGCCTGAGAAATTGAGTTAATCAAGCAAGCAACACTCTAATTGTATAAGCAAATCTACGGTGGCTATCCTCGTTTCATTTTCCTCAGAGGAGTCTGGGTCAACTTAAAAAATGAACTGTCCTTCATTGGTAGACACACCGATGATAGCGTAGCATCTCCATCCCTCCACAGTCCCTTTTCTGATTGCCCCATGATGGAGCATCTCCTCTGCATTTACATTCTGACATTCTCGCCTTTTCATACGCTGCTCCTGTTGGGTTGCGTATGCGGCCGTAATTCTTGTTTGAAAGATGGTAACAGAAGATTTTTCTTACTTTTGGACATGATCATAGTTTTCTAGGTGTCCAATATATCACCCATTTAACTATTAGTTGTCGATGGATGAAAAATTTGGTATATTCGATTCCACTTGGCATAACTTTTATTATAAATTTTGTTTTTAGAAAAAAATCAATAGATTTAGGTGTCATTTTCGAGATTTTTAAATATAACTTGGCCAACTCAAATTTATCCTGATTCTTTAAAAACATGAGGATCTTACATATTTCCCAACACTGATCAAGATAATAAAAGTGTCTGCACAATTTCTATACTCACAGAACAGAGTTGATGTGACCGAACAAACTCCTCCCACCAAGTATGATCCAACGAACTCCAAACAACCTCCTCCCACCAAGTGTGATCCAACGAACTCCAAGAAGTGTTCCACTACCACCATACTCCAGAACAACACTTAGACCGGACGAAAAAGTGTCGTACAACCTGTATCCACACATAAAAAGGCAAATGTGACGTAACTAACAAGCCAAAAGAGTTCCACCTAAAGGTGCTCCACTACTACTAACCCCAGAACAGAAGCGACGAAGAGTTACCTTCAGGAAAGTTTTCCGCAGATACCAAGAGAAGCAAAACTTTACTTTTTCAACATTGGAAAAACATTACTTAAGAAAATCAAACTCGGGGAAATTAAGATTCCCGAATATAATATCGCTGAAAATATAGAATCCCAAAGTTTGGGTGAAGCAAGTTTCCGTTCCCCGCAGATAAGAAAAATGAATGCTCCGATGAGCCCACAACCAACAACCTGAATCTCGTCACCAAAATCTCCCCGTTTTTGTTATTGACAGGAAAGGTTTTTGTTATTGACAGGAAAGGAAGGACGAGAGAAATCAGAAACAGTAAAAACAATGACNATCAACCCATTCAATCACATACAATCAACAAACAGACAACTTATACAATTAAGCACATTTCAAAAAAGGAGAAAAAACAAACAAACAAATATTGTCAGGCACATTTTTCTGCCAAAACTGCGTAGAATACAGAAACTAGTCCCTCTTTTTAGAAGAAAAAGATAAAGTTGAGCAAAATACAAGCACAACAAACAAGAATTTTCTCACAAGGAATGACAGCAAACGGAGAAACCATTACAAGAAAATGAGTAAACAAGGACAAATAGTAGAGAAAGAATGCTCCCTGAATAAATAACCAAACAACGTATCAATGTTCTTGCTCCTTAGAATGTTTACCTCCCTTTGCAGAAGTGCTTACCGATAATTCCTGAATACATAGAAAAATGTTAGTCTATCCAACACTCGGGAAATAAGTACAGTTCTAGGAGCTTCCGCGTAGTATAGTCACACCTAACAATGTTCTTAAATATATAATCCAATCTTTGTTTATTGTTTAATGTCTTTGTGAAAATCTCTTCTTTTTATTTTATTTTATTTATTTATTTATTTGGAAAAAATTGAGCAAATTGTTATTCCCAAAAAGAAGGCTATACATCAGTATAGCCAGAGCTACTGGCTGCACATCGACTGAGGACCCCAACCCTGGGTCCCGCGAACCCACCCACCGCAGGGCATCTTTGCAAGCAGGCAGTATGCCCCATTCCCAAACCCTTAACCAGAGCTTCTGACCAATTCGGGCATGTCCCAACTGCCCCCCCCACCCCGCCTCGCTAGAGGCTTTTGGGGGGGTTGTGGTTGGAGCCCCGACTCTCTTCGGAGGTTTGAAGTCTCGAGACCGGCTCTCCAGGGCCTGCCGCTAGGCAACGTCTATTTTCCTCAATTATCTGGGCAATGCTTGTCATGTGGTCTCTAATAACGTTTTCGATCCATAGCAGCATCTGGCTGTATGATTACGAGGGGAGCGGTGAATTGTCAGGAAGCTACCCCCCATGTTGTCTCTGGGTCTATCGTTTGCAGTCGATGCATCCCTCCACGGGACCTATCCCAACTCATCCCGCACACCTTCAGTATCTTGAGAGTCCCTAGGGGGCATAGCCAAGGTCCCGTCCAGGACTGCGGTACCCCTTGCTAGGAGACCATGCATCCTCCGCCTCCGTTGATATACCTGTGCCAGTTGAGGCTATGGTCGAAGCAGAATCGGGGTACCAGCCTGCCAGAGGGCACAGATTACCCCAAGGTGTCTGCCATGGCACCACCGTTGCAGAGTCTCCCAGAGGAAGTGGGGGAGGTTGATGGGAGTCTCGATGCACATGCTTTGGAGGAACATGAAGTGTACCCCATTGATTTTGTGATGCGAGCCCGATTGAATAAAGCAACTCTCTACTAGCACCGCTGTGCTGTGCCAGGTGGGAGGGCCGTCCCCCAAATGTGGCCACTAGCTGTCTGGGGGATGGGACCTCGGAAGAAATTGGCCATCACATCCTGGGATCGCGCAACCGGGGGAATCCCGTCCCCCATTGTAGGGGCACCAATTACCGTAGCCGAAACATCAACGGTCACCAGAATTTGCCACCCGCAGGACACGGTGACCTCCCCACTCTAGTTTGCTTAAAAGAATTGGAGGTCCAGCTCCGGGTCGGCCATGATGCGTTGCAGCACTTTGGTCCACCCCATCCGCATAACCCAGTGCCAGAGCTCCAATTGATTTTGGAGGTTGGTAGCGGGTGGCTCAAGGTATGCACGTGTACCCATAACCATAGTAATTTCATCCCAGAGTCTACAGAACTGGTAGGCCAGCATAGCAGGTGGAGGAAGATCTATCCCTTTAAAGACCTGATCGTTTCTAGGAAGATCTATCCCTTTAAAGACCCCGATCGTTTCTACCACGCCAGAGGGTCCACAACGTGACAAGCGTCTATGAATTTCCAAAGTACTTGAGCGGGGGGAGGCTGGCCATATGCCATAAGTGTCAGGCCACGTGGCATTCATGCAAGAAGTGGTGGAGCATCTCTGTGCACTAATTGCACATCAGGCAGATGGTATCGATGAGCATGCCAATGCCCTCAGCCGCATGTGAACGAGGAGCGCCTGGTGTAGGAGCAGCCACTCGAAGATCTTGATTTTTTCTAGTAAGTGGCCTTTCCACAGATGCATCCATATGGGGTTTGCTAGGAATTAACACTGGAGAAGCTGCTGAGGGTGCAAGGTGACCTTGTTTTCATGTGTGAGTGTGCTGACGTGCGCATAGAGTTGGCACCACACCAGGGAGTCTTACCAGGTAGCCACCCAGGGATGATATTTTTTCAAGAGGATTTGCAGCCATTGGGGGGGCTTGTTTGATGTCAGGGAGAATTGATGAAGAAGCTGCTCCCTTCCCATTGTAGGTTCCACTGCAAAGGGCAGGATGCCAACACCCCCCGGTGGATAGGACGAGTGATCTTTTCCCAGGACACTAGATGCATTTTCAGTCCACCCTTGCCCCTTGACCATACAAAATCCCAAATTATCTCATCAATTTTCTGAATGACTCTGGATGGCGAGGTGGCTATGAATGTTGCGAATCTCTCCATGGCGGCCAACATCTTCGATGCCAACATGATTTTCCCTTTTCAAGATAGGAACCTATTCGCCCAGTGTGTCATGGGCTTTTGGAGTTTCATTATGAGCACCTGCCAGGTTCATTGTCTATGCCAATTGTGCATGGGGATGCCCAGCTACGTGTCCTCTGCTTCCCATGATAGAATCCCCAAAATCTAGATGACCTTGTTGCGGACACTAGGGTGCCTATGGGTGAGGTAGATTGCAGACTTACCTAGGTTGGGGAACAGCCCCACTTCTCTCTTCATCCTGTCCAGCACCCTCAGAAGTGCTCGGGCCTACGGTATGGTGTCACGGGTAAAGATCATCGTGTCATCTGCATAGTGGGCGGTTAAGCATCAGATGCCATGGATGTCCAACCCATGGATGCCTTCCTCTGCGCAATAGGTTTGCATGAGGTCCATCACCAGGAGGAAGAGGAGTGGGGAGAGAGGATTCCCTTGTCTAAGCCTACGGCCTATCCTGTGGAACCCCCAAAGGTGGCCGTCAATGTCTAGCAAGTACCGTCCACCATTTTGAACTTGAAGGCACAAATCCACAAACGGTTTGGTAAACCCTTTTACCTGTAGCACTCTCCTAAGTGCGGCCTAGCTTACGGAGTTGTAAGCTTTAGTGATGTCTAATTTGATGCAGAGCCCAGGGAATCTGGCAGTTTTGAGGGAGTGCTAGATTTCCTGTAGGAGTAGTACCTAATCCTAGATATTACAGCCTTTGACGAACCTAGCCTAGTTTTGCCCCACCAGTCGTGGCATGAGGGGCCTCATCTTGGCAACCACCCTCTCTGAGAAGAGCCATAGGAGTGAGGTATAGACACCAATGGGATGGAAATGCCCAGGGGATGTGGGATTAACCATCTTCAGAAGCAAGACCACTTGGGAGTAGTTGATTTCCTTGCATACTTGTTGCCATGCGAGCATACAATTGAAGGCGTCTAGCAGATTAGGCCCATGTAAGTCTTTGAATTCATGAAAAAATTCAATGGGCCACCCATCAGGCCTAGTGCTTTATCTATTGGCATGGCCTGCAGCGCAGTATGGAGTTCGGCATGTGAGAAGGGTTGCATGAGGTGCTGGTTGTCGGATGCCATGAGGATTTGTGGGATAGTGACTGATATGGGATCCCTGGGTTTCCATTGCCAAACCTGTTGCTAGTAGTGTAATAGGTTATCCTGGCCAGATGATGAGTGGGTCTATTCCCCATGACTTAGGCCATGAAGCATTCGTTGCACTTAATGGTGGATCCCTCGATGTGCCTTTGCTGTGACAAAGAAGAATTTCGTGTGAGGGTCGCTGGCCTGGAGCCACTGTATACAAGTTCGTTGACGCTAGTATTCCTCCTCTTCATGCTGTAAGGTCTGCAACTTGGCTAAGAGGGCGAGTTCCTCTTGGGCGAGATCGACGTCATGCTCTTGTTGATCAACTTCTTGTCAATTGTGATGTAGTTTAATTGTGCTCCAGTGATGCTCCTACTAACACAGTGTATGTAGTATGGTGTCTTTTGATCATCAAGTTATGTCAATACTATGCCAAGTTCATAGTTAGAGGCATTATTCATGATATGAAAAGGCCTTGACCAATCTGGAGTTTGCAGGATTAGTGTCTCAATCAGCTTCTACTTTAAAGTTTTGAACACCCTTTTACATGACCTAATACACTCAAAATATGCATCCTTCTTTGTGAGTTCTAGAAGTGGTTTGGCTATTTTCAAAAAGTTTTCAATAAATATTCTATAGTATCCTGTATGGCCCAAAAAGGATCTTATATGTTTTACTGTTTATGGACTTTGAGTGATATTTTGGATGACTCTAATTTTTTCAGGATCTACCTCTATACCCTTTTAGGAGATTTTGTGTCCCAGTACTATGCCTTCCTAGACCATAATATGGCTCTTTTGCCAATTGAGCTTCAAGTTAGTTTCAACACATCTTTTAAGTATTTTCTCCAATATGTCCAAGGCTTGTTTGAAATCTAGCCCATGTGTGGAGAAATCATTCATGAAGACTTCAACATCATTACTTATCTACTTTTGGAAGATGCTTAAAAAAACTCTTTGGAAGGTTGCTAGTGCATTTCATAGACCAGAATACATCTATCTGTAAGAAAATGTTTTCCATGGATTGATGAAAATGGTTTTCTCTTGGTCCGCTAGTGCAATGTAGATTTGATTGTATCTATTATACCCATCGAGGAAATTGTAGTACTCATGTCCTAAAATTATGTCTAAGAATTGATCAACAAATGGCAATGAAAATGATCCTTAAACATGGCTAAATTAAATATCTAAAAGTTGATGTAGATGTGCCATTTACCTCCCTTCTTTGAAACTATCACCAAA
>MNCI01034076.1:26667-40041 GCA_015680685.1 Gnetum montanum | reverse complement strand
ACTTTTAAAAGGTAATTGAATGAGGTAAAAAATTTTACCTTCGGTAGAATCATCCTTCCAAGAGGACCTAGTCACTGTTCCTCTATTCCTTTTGCAATAAAAACTTTAAATTTTTATTGCTATCCACCTACATTACAATTATTAAAGGTATTAACTTAAATGAATATAAATTATATAAATATTATATACAAACATGTCTGCATATATGGCTGCCTATGCACATACTGTCAAACTATCCAAAACCATATTATAAAAGTCAGACGGAAACTTAAGATAAAAATCCAAAGCTATTGAAGAAATTTAATCAGGACAGGTATACACAAAATTATTTAAATACCTTACAGTTAGAATTGAACTCATTATGTAGTGAGCTTGCTGAGGCATCCTGCAGTTTTTGCCGTTTTCCTTCCCTTGTAAAACATGAAAATCCGTTGATTGTCCTTCTTTGTCTAGAGTTGTTCTTCTTTCTCTTCTGAAAGCCCTTGACATCAGTATCTGAATCACTGTCTAATTGTGATCTCAGGTTTTCAAGAGTTTCAGTGTTGGTGATTTCAGGTAGCAAACTAGTATTGGTAGCAGGAGATTTTCCGGGAATGGTAGATGAATCAAAGGAGCCCATATTCCAAGCGAAGGAATAATTATTTGCATCTGATACTTGCAAGGATTGCGAGGAATAACCAATTTTTACTGGCTATTCCAAGTAATCAACCTTCAATGTATGTGCAGCAAAACCCATCTCAAATTCTCACCATGTAGAGTTAGGGTTCAAATTAATGCTGCTTCTGCTACCGCAGGTACTGCTGTTTTGATCAAGAAGGTTGATATCCAAGAAAGATTGACATTGGTCAAGCACAACAAAAGGTATCTCCATGTAGCTATGGTGGCTTATTCGACACCCTGCAACATAAACATAAGCAGATGCATTAGATAACATTTTAGTGGGAAAATAAGCAGACCAAGCTTTTTACTTGTTCTGAAAAATATTGATGGAATCACAAAAATTTTTAAAGAACATTTCCTTTCTAAATTTTTCTTGGGAAGCACAATTCTATACTTCGATGGCAAACTAATTTAAGTATTTACCAAATGTGGCCGCAACCGTATTAATCTTCATTTATCAAAACATTGACACTCTCATGGTAAGGAAAACATTCTGTGTACTAGGAAGACTTTAATAAATATCTAACCCGAAAACAGAGAAAGCTTCCAAAATTTTTTGGGATATTATAAAATCCTAAGAAAAAATAGTTCTTCAGGTAAAAGAAAATTTGTAATTGGGAGGATATATTTGGAAATACATGGAAGCTAATTTTTTCGCAATTGTTTTATGATTAATTGGATTTGTTTGTTCTATCTCTATCACGAGAGATTCTCTTGGATTGGGATGGGTGCCTCCGAACAAAGATAGACAAGTTCTGTTTGTTTTAATGGAAAGTCCACCATGAGAATAAGCCCTAATACCCACATCACATTCCCTAGAGTACACCTTCGTTGTGTCTTGAACCTTCTTCATTACCTTAAAGAAATTCAAATAACCAACAACAAGACACAACGTGCCCCATTTTCAGTCGAAACCATGGATAAAACAAACAGACAAAAATACTCAAGATCATCTCACTAAGTAAAGCAGTAGACTGTATCCTTCTGTAATCAAAATCAAAATTTGAGGAAAAAACAAAAACTTAAATCTCTTCAATCAACACAAACCCACTTTTAATACATGTTGAAAGTTGAATATTTAAAGAAACTAAGAATACATTATGCTCCAGAAGAAACCAATAAATACAGAGTAATTTTGGGGGAGAAAAAAACTAATTACTTGCAGCTGCAGGTGCATACGAAGGATTAGACACTTGAGGTTGAGTTGATTTTGGCAAAGTGGGTAAAATAAACTCGTTTCCACCCAGGGACGGCAAACCTTCAAACATACTATACTAATTGTTGTCACCTAATGAAGAAAAGTACCAGCAAGACGGAAGTTGGGAATCAAAAACTTGGTCCCTTTTGCCGTAATTTTCATGGTGTTCACTAAGAGCCCAAACATGAGGCTTCTGGTGTTGGAGAAAGTGCATAGGAACCTTGAGAGTAGTATTGGGCATCACCTTAAGGCTTAGAAGAGATGCCTAGCAAACAGGAGCATAGATAGCTAGTGGGTGAGCCCATCTCTTGATGATTTCAACTTTGACCCACAACCTAGGGCTCTTATGAGCTTGAGTCATATAGGTGAAGTGAGTGTTATTAATCTGTCGTTTTTATGCAAATGTGTTTCTATTTATATGGTTATTAGGCTAGTTTGGTTTTTGTTGTTCATGTAATTTGTTACACCCATGCAAAGGCTAAAAAGGTATCTTTTACTATTTTGTAGCGGTCGCTCCATATACTAAAGTTATAGTTATCACTTCAAGACATAAAAAAGAGAACTTTCTCCTTAAGTTTGATGAGATGAATCCTCATAGGAGTGGTTATCAGATCAAGCGCCTAATGCTATACTTGCAAGGGTCATCCATGCGGGCATGTTTGGGCTCTTCATGGCCCCAAGCTCGATTATTCCCACTATAGAAACCTTTATTCGAGTGTGATGTACTTGGACACACACATGATCGACAATAAAGATCGAGATTACTTCATCATTGCAGCATTCACTTAGTTTTAATTATTTAATTTTTATTATTATCTATTGTTTTCTTAGTTAATATTTCTTTACCATCATTTACTATTCTTGTTGTTAACTGCGGAATGAGTACGACTTAATCACGAGCATTTAAGTGGGACTGCATGGTAACCCAATAGCGTACCTAGGATCTACGCTTGGTAATCCCCGTAGTAGTCATGCACAAGGTCCAAGATGTGTATGGATGATTAAGGAACGGATGCTCATCGCACTTAGGCTAGCTTAGACTTCATTTCCTATTGCTCATTAGTTTAATCAAGATTATTTTCCATTGTCTCTAGGAGTAGCACTAGTTTAGGATCACATCATATGCCTCACTCTGGACTAAGCAATATGTGACAAAGTAAATACTAGTCCATGCAGGAAGACAGTGAACTACGATCAACGTGTAACTATCTAGATACGACAACTAGCCTATCCACGGAGTTTGACCGGATCATGCATGAATGCTCGTATTTCGTATGGTTGAGTGTAGGGGTACCTCGCCACTCATTAGTAAATTAAAAAACAAGTTTCTTGTATTCTTGATGATAACGTATGATGTCAATAGGATTTTCTTTTAGGTCAAAATAATTGCAATCTTGACTATAAATATTATTATTGGAGGCTTTGATTCTCATGATCTCATCTCCATTTGGTTTTTTTGTAACACACAAATCATTTTTAAAATTTATATTAATTCTTTTGCTAACCATTTATCCTACTAAAAGTAAGGAATTTGAGAGATTTAGTACATAGAATACTTCTATAATAGCATCAACTTTGTTATTAAGATGTCTTATAATATAATCTCCTATCCCTTCTATTTCTATGAAGTTGTCATCATCAATTTTAATATTACCAATTTTGTTGGGTTTATAATTCATAAGATATGTGAGGACCCATATGGTTTGAGCATCCAGTCTCTACTATCCATGATTCTTATTTAACTTTGGTAATAAAATTAAAGGCTTTGTAATTAACTTAATTTTCTTCTTGAGTGAATGCTAATGTTGGTGCCTCCTCTTGTTTGTTATTTTGAAGCTAGAAAGTTTCAAATCTAATTCTTACCCAACATGATTCTATTAAGATTCTTTTTATTTTTAGAACCTACAATATGGGATAGAGAAATGATTTGGTTAATTTGATTATGATTATTACATCTTCCTCCTAAAATCCTCTACCTTTGATGTTTTTGTATTGATTTTCTAATGTGTTTGAATAATTTAGTGAATTTTGATCATTAGGGTTTGTCATGCCTTTTCTTCCTCTTTCTCTATAAGATCTACCCTTTCCTCTACTAGTTGTGAAAACATGTTCATCATTATTGTTATAAGTTCATGAGCTTTCCAAGAAACTGATTTGAGAGACCAAATCATCTACTATAATCTATTTGAATTCCTTATTTTGAAGAAAATTCATTATAATATTTTGATATGTCTAATCATACAAAGAAGCAACCTCCTTTTGGACTATTTGATATTTAGCGAAGTAACATCTATATTCACTCATGTGTTTTAGATATCCATATATTCTTTCAAAGAAGTTTTTAATGTTTTCTCTTGTTTTTTGACTTCAAGTTTATCTAATTGGATTCTTTTGAATAATTCTTTAGTATGTTGATTTTTGGGATTGTCATGGTAGTTTGAACAAAATATTTTCAATAATTTTTAGCTATCTCTAGGAAACATAATCTTCGTATTGTGATTTTTGAAATGTTAAGTATGATGATTATCTTTGCTAGAGATTCTTTCTTCTTTCTTTTCTCATGATCTAACATTTTTATCCTAGAAGGATTATCTTATTTTCCATCATTTTTTGTAGTGATAGGAATGAAGGACTTGCATTTGATTTAGTTCTTAAATTTCATTGAACTCAAGAAGGCCTTTCATCATGTTTCTCCATAGAACAAAGTCTCATGTTTCATTAAAAATGATAGGGCACTTTGAAATTTCTTTGATGCAACTTTGAATGATATTTCTAATGGTATAGATTGATGTACTAGAATTTTTGCTGAAATAAATGATGAAATTATAGTCTTACCAAGGTGACTCTTGGTCTTCTTTGTTTGAGAAATTTTGAAGTATCAAAAAGTATGAGATGATGTAGGTTGATTCTCATATTCATTATTAATGTTATGGTTTGAGTGAATGCTTGAATATATTTTTGAATTAAGTACTGATAATGATAATTAAAAATATTGGTAAAGTTGATGATTTTATAAATGTCAAAATGGAAGAATAGAAAGAGGGATGTGAAGAGATAGTGGGTGATATTGAAGTAGATTTAGGTATCAACTTTATTTGCTAATTTTCAATCATTTATAACATGGTATGGTATTTCTATGTATAGAATATAGTTGGGACCATACTCTGACTTAATGAAAAGTTATTTCACCATAATAAAAATGAATAAAAAATTGAAAAAAAAAGATGAATTGAGACCAAAATCATGTACATATGTCCATCAATTCATAAATTTAAGGAAAATAATTTTTTGTCTTCATTCATTAGGTAGTGACAAGAAGACTACATGGCTTTGGTCACTAAATTCCAAAGCAAACTAATACTTATTGTATTACACATTAATATATTAAAAAAATCTATAGAAGGAATTTTAAAAATAGTCCAATAGATCTTAGGGATCTCGGTTGACGTAACTAAAAATTTCAATTATAATTTCATAATTTCAAATATGACCTAGTAAAAATGTTAGCTCCCTAATAAGGAAGTATCTACTAATAGCAAAAAGAAAAAAAGAAAAAAAAAAGACACAACATTTACTATTTTCTATTAACCATCTATGATTTTTCAAATGACTATCTTTCTTTGTAAATTCTCTAAGAGGTGATTTTAAAGGATCTATTATGTATCTCTTTCAATTATTCTTTTTCATATCATTGTTCATGTGAGAAAGAGAATTTTTAAATACCATATTTAAAATATCATTCTTATTTTTCATATTTTGAAAAAATTTGAGATTTCACTATAGGTTAAAAAAATATTATTGCAGTACGTTCTTTAATACTATAATTGCATTCTAATATACAAGTTAAAAACATAAATATGTTTCATATTTTATTTGAGTAAATGTGTTCTTCATTGCTATTTATGAGTACAACACAAATGCCATCCCATTATCTAAGAGTTTAGGTAACTAATGTTGATTATATGATCCAAATACTATTAAAGATGAACAACGCATTTTTTACAATGTCTTACTTACCAATTTAGTTTTTTTTTTTTCAAAAGTTATAAAAACACTTGGTAATATTTTAACTATTTCATTAAAACTCATATCCTATACTTTTCTATAGTTATAGTTTTAGTTTCAAAATATAAAATACAAACTATAGACAAAATAATAAATTATTAATACCTAAAGTTTTGCATGCTTCCTTTTAAAATCTATTTTAAATAACTAAAACTAAGAATAAGAATAGAACTAATTTACCAATAATTTGATTGAGTTAGGATGGTTAAGTTTAGATTTATCTAATAACTTTTTCTAAATGAAAATAATAAATATATTTCAACTTACTAAAACTTAAATTCAATGTCAAGCTTAGAAAAAAATAAAAATGGTGCTTCTCACATATATAGATGTAGACATTTGGTAATATTAAGGAATTAATAACTCATTTTGAGAATTCTTGGTTTCATAAAAACAAACAAAAATTAAATATATTTGACAAAGATTCTAGGTTTTGTTAAAATATATATATATATGATAAGCCAAGTAAAAGTTGACACCAAAAATGCATCTAGACTAGTAATGTAAGAGAGTATTAGGTTGTAGCAACTCCAAAACCTTTTTATCTCTTTGTTAGGTTGTAGCAAAGAGCAAAAAAAAAAAAATCTCTTAAAAGCTGAAAGAATCTTAAAGAATCTTCTATAAATCTTACCTACTATGATAAAGAATGAGATAAAATATCTCCCATTCCACTCCACCTTTGTTATTTTATTTTTTATGAGAACCATCTACATGGCATTCTTTGAAATTGAAAGATCATATTGGTAAACCTTCTCAAATGCAAGAAAAACATGTTGAATATGTAGAAATCACAATATGTCCTATGGTGGTTGATAACTATTCTAACATTAAAGTACGTATCCTAAAATTATAGTATATTAATAAGCATTATTTTATTAATGAAGATTATTTTAATGAATTACTCACACACTACTACCGAAATGAGCGAAATGAATTTCCCATTGTAATAATAAATATAGATACCATTAGTTTTGTTTATACATTCTATATTTAATTAAAATAGAAAGTAAAGGTCACAAGCTATGAACTTCAACCAAAATACAAATAAGACATCAATTCAACTAAAGCTTTGAAGTACATCCATTCAACCGTTAAAATAATGTAGTTGATGGATGTTACCTAGATTACATGTGTTTCAATTTCTTTTTGTACAATAGATATACATATATCATAATCATACATCTAGGTTGAAATCATCAAAAAGGGGCATATCTCCAAAACTTGGAATGGATTCAAACAAGTTATTTGAAAATTGAAGATCATTTAGAAGTAGCTCTAACATGGATGTTGTTAGATCAAAGTCCTTTGAAAACAACTCATCCTACTCGGGCATTATTCCATGGTCCATTACACCATCTGTTTCCCCTTCACCTTCAACCCCAATGGCATTAATGTAGATCCCTTCCCTTGTTGTAAGTGATGGTAAATTTGCCCCAGCTTCTCTCTAAGGAAGTGTACATTGTTATATGTTAGAATCACAAATGAACTAAAAATAAATAATAATATATATTTATACAATTGAGTATTAGATTTTAAAACAAAAAAAAAGACTTTTAAAAGGTAATTGAATGAGGTAAAAAATTTTACCTTCGGTAGAATCATCCTTCTAAGAGGACCTACGTCACTGTTCCTCTGTTCCTTTTGCAATAAAAAGTTTAAATTTTTATTCCTATCCACCTACATTACAATTATTAAAGGTATTAACTTAAATGAATATAAATTATATAAATATTATATACAAACATGTCTGCATATATGGCTGCCTATGCACATACTATCAAACTATCCAAAACCGTATTATAAAAGTCAGACAGAAACTTAAGATAAAAATCCAAAGCTATTGAAGAAATTTAATCAGGACAGGTATACACAAAATTATTTAAATACCTTACTGTTAGAATCGAACTCATTATGTAGTGGGCTTGCTGAGGCATCCTGCAGTTTTTGCCATTTTCCTTCCCTTGTAAAACATGAAAATTTGTTGGTTGTCCTTCTTTGTTTAGAGTTGTTCCACTTTCTCTTTTGAAAGCCCTTGACATCAGTATCTGAATCACTGTCTAATTCTGATCTCGGGTTTTCAAGATTTTCAGTGTTGGTGATCTCAGGTAGCAAACTAGTATTGGTAGCAGGAGATTTTCCAGGACTGGTAGATGAATCAAAGAAGCCCATATTCCAAGCGAAGGAATAATTATTTACATCTGATACTTGCGAGGATTGCGAGGAATAACCAATTTTTACTAGTTGTTCCAAGTAATCAACCTTCAATGTATGTGCAGCAAAACCCGTCTCAAATTCTCACGATGTAGAGTTAGGGTTCAAATTAATGTTGGTTCTGCTACCGCAGGTACTTCTATTTTGATTAGGAAGGTTGATATCCAAGAAAGATCGACATTGGTCAGGCACAACAAAAGGTATCTCCATGTAGCTATGGTGGCTTATTCGACACCCTACAACATAAACATAAACAGATGCATTAGATAATATTTTAGTGGGAAAATAAGCAGACCAAGCTTTTTACTTGTTCTGAAAAATATTGATGGAATCACAAAACTTTTTAAGGAACATTTCCTTTCTAAAATTTTTTTGGGAAGCACAATTCTATACTTCGATGGAAAACTAATTTAAGTATTTACCGAATGCAAGCACAACCGTATTAATCTTTATTTATCAAAACATTGACACTCTCATGGTAAGGAAAACTTCCTGTGTACTAGGAAGACTTTAATAAATATCTGATGCGAAAACAGAAAAAGATTCCAAAATTTTTTGGGAAATTATAAAATCCTAAGAAAAAACAGTTCTTTAGGTAAAAACAAATTTGTAATTGGGAGGCTATATTTGGAAATACATGGAAGCTAATTTTTTAACAATTGTTTTATGATTAATTGGATTTGTTTGTTCTATCTCTATCATGAGAGATTCTCTTGGATTGGGATGGGTGCCTCTAAACAGAGATAGATAAGTTTTGTTTGTTTTATTGGAAAGTCCACCATGAGAATAAGCCCTAATACCCATGTTGCATTCCCTAGAGTACACCTTCGCTGTGCCTTGAACCTTCATCATTGCCTTAAAAAAATTCAAATAACCAACAACAAGACAAAACGTGCACCATTTTCACTCGAAACCATGGATAAAACAGACAGACAAAAATACTCAAGATCGTCTCACTAAGTAAAGCAGTAGACTGTATCCTTCTGCAATTAAAATCAAAATTTGAGGGAAAAACAGAAACTCAAATCCTTTCAATCAGCACGAACCCACTTTTAATACACGTTGAAAGTTGAATATTTAAAGAAACTAAGAATACGTTATGCTTCAGAAGAAACCAATAAAAATAGAGTAATTTTGGTGGAGAAAAAAATGAATTACCTGCAGCTACAGGTGCATACGAAGGATTAGACACTTGAGGTTGAGTTGATTTTGGCAAAGTGGGTAAAATAAACTCGTTTCCGCCCAGGGACGGCAACCCTTCAAACATACTATACTAATTGTTGTCACCTAATGAAGAAAAGTACTAGCAAGACGGAAGTTGGGAATCAAAAACTTGTTCCCTTTTGCCGTAATTTTCATAATGCTGATTGTCAGGTAATGAAGAAGAACAGTACCAACAAAAAGGAAGTTGGAAATCAAAAACTTGTTCCATTTTGCATTAATTTTCATAATGCTGATGTTGTTGCTACTGCTGGATCCAATCGGCTTCCTCAACATCCTTCTCCTTTTTTACCTCGAAACTCATCATTTCTGTGTAACCCATACAAAAAATGAGAAAAGAAGGAAAACACACTGGAAAAATAAAACCCACAATACCTGCACACCAAAAAACAAAAGAAGGAGGAGAAGAAGAAACAAAAGAATAGCAGCTCCTCTCCTCTTGTTACCATGGAATGGCAAAAGCTTGGTCTATTCCCACTTCCTGCCTTTCGCTCTTCTTGTTACCGTGGAATGGCAAAATCTTAGTCCGCTCCCTCTTCCTGGCTTTCGCTCTTCTTGTTACCATGGAATGGAAAAATCTCTATCCATTCCTGCTTCCTACCTTTCTCTTATTCTTTAGCAACGATCAAGAGAGCATTCAATACCGACAATTTATCTAGATTCGCGCAATCTCGACAAATTTGGAACAGCTGCACCAAACAAGAAAATTTAAAACCCGTCCACAAACGAAAGGGGAAAAAATAGATACACACACCTAGCATAGATGAAAGATAGAAAGACAGACAGCCAAGGCACAGGAGGAAGTATCGAACTAAAAAAGCAACGAAAATACCCAATCTCCAACTATAGCAAAAACACTAGTCCGACCGTCCATACTCACCTAATTCCAACATCTATGGAGAATAAATCCAATGGTAACACCACGAGGGGGGAAAGGCAGTGGCTCAACATTCACACAGAATCTCCATCATTGCCTTCTCTGTTCCAAGAACATGATGACAGTGGATGAACTTGAGCCCAGAAAACCGCTAGAAATGCTGGTGTGTTGCAGCAGAGCATATGATGAATCAAATCCTACACATGAATAGATTTTATCGCATTCAAAATTGTGAAGCAAGGAATGGAAAAGGAAGGGAGGGGAAAATAAGAATTGTTAACTATAGAGGGATGTTGCATCAACAGTGGATACGGTAGTAGCACAGGCTATGACAGTAAGGAGGAGGAGGAGGAGCCGGCGATAATGCTGCTGCTCCACCTCGAGCCTCATCAATAACATGAAATTTCCTTCTCTCCTCTCCTCTCCTCTCTATTCTCCTCTCTTCTATTCTCTGTCTTTGTTTTTCTCGTGTTATTTTTGTTCTTCCTCTTTTCTCCACTGCAACTTTCCGTTTAGGTGCTCCAATTCGTTTTTCATGTTTTTAGTCCTAAACTATCATTTTCATGTTTTCGGTTGTCATTGTTATAGTTTTTGTTTTAAATTGTAATTTTATGTAAAGTGTTTCAAATTTTATCTAAGTGTTTTTTTATGTTTAATGGTTGTAGGGCTTTGGTTTTATGTTTCTATGTTTATAACCACTATTGTTGAATATTTTAGCATCTTCTTGAAATCTATCCTAGTAGTGATAGAGACGGTGGGGTTATTATGTTGCATCAACATGTCCACACCTAAGTCCCCAAACCTTCACATGGAGTGGGATCAGCATGGGGTATGGCTTAGGAAGGGGACCTCAAGCTTCCTAGCCTACCTACTCCAAAACTATACTATGATAGTTTGGTCACACTTGAAGTTTGAGGCAGCAACAATAATTGTGGAGGCCATCCTACCTAGATCCTCCAATTTAATTATGAATTTCATCATGGATAAACATGATGCTTTTTCAGAAGGAGAAACATGTCACGACCTGACTACTATGGGCCCTCATAAATTATCTCAAATATTTGGATAGTATAACTTGAACAATACCTCGATAATGGGCTATCATGCTCATATGTGGTTCCATAACCCTCTAGGCATCGTCTATCACACAGAGAGATAAGCAGTATTGTTATCTTGTTTATTCTCTATTTTCTATTATGCATTTCAAGTTATAACTATATATGATTTCTTGTTTTACTTGCTTGCAAGTTAAGGATTGATGATCAAGGCCAAATCAAGGCTCATAACCTCTTTCTCCTAGCTCACACAGTTATAGAGGTGTTCACTAAGAGCCCAAACATGAGGCTTCTGGTGTTGGAACAATTGCATAGGAACCTTGAGAGTAGTAGTGGGCATCACCTTGCGGCTTACAAGAGATGCGTAGCAAACAGGAGCATAGATAGCTAGTGGGTGAGCCCATCTCTTGATCATTTCAACTCTGACCCACAACCTAGGGTTCTTATGAGCTTGAGTCATATAGGTGAAGTAAGTGTTATTAATTTGTTGTTTTTATGCTAATGTGTTTCTATTTATATGGTTATTAGGCTATTTTGGTTTTTGTTGTTGAGTTAATTTGTTACACCCATGCAAAGGCTAAAAAGGTATCTTTTACTATTTTGTAGCGGTCGCTCCATATACTAAAGTTATAGTTATCACTTCAAGACATATAAAAGAGAACTTTCTCCTTAAGTTTCATGAGATGAATCCTCATAGGAGTGGTTATCACATCAAGTGCCTAATGCTATACTTGCAAGGATCATCCATGTGGGCATGTTTGGGCTCTTCATGGCCCCAAGCTCGATTATTCCCACTATAGAAACCTTTATTCGAGTGTGATGTACTTGGACACACACATGATCGACAATAAAGATCGAGATTACTTCATCATTGCAGCATTCACTTAGTTTTAATTATTTAATTTTTATTACTATTTATTGTTTTCTTAGTTAATATTTCTTTACCATCATTTACTATTCTTGTTGTTAACTGCGGAATGAGTACGACTTAATCACGAGCATTTAAGTGGGACTGCATGGTAACCCAATAGCGTACCTAGGATCTACGCTTGGTAATCCCCGTAGTAGTCATGCACAAGGTCCAAGATGTGTATGGATGATTAAGGAACGGATGCTCATCGCACTTAGGCTAGCTTAGACTTCATTTCCTATTGCTCATTAGTTTAATCAAGATTATTTTCCATTGTCTCTAGGAGTAGCACTAGTTTAGGATCACATCATATGCCTCACTCTGGACTAAGCCATATGTGACAAAGTAAATACTAGTCCATGCAGGAAGACAGTGAACTACGATCAACGTGTAACTATCTAGATACGACAACTAGCCTATCCATGGAGTTTGACTGGATCATGCATGAATGCTCATATTTCGTATGCTTGAGTGTAGGGGTACCTCTCCACTCATCAGTCACTTAAAAAACAAGTTTCTTGTATTCTTGATGATAACATATGATGTCAATAGGATTTTCTTTTAGGTCAAAATAATTGCAATCTTGACTATAAATATTATTATTGGAGGCTTTGATTCTCATGATCTCATCTCCATTTTGTTTTTTTGTAACACACAAATCATTTTTAAAATTTATATTAATTCTTTTGCTAACCATTTATCCTACTAAAAGTAAGGAATTTGAGAGATTTAGTACATAGAATACTTCTATAATAGCAAGACTTTGTTATTAGGATGTCTTGTAATATAATCCCCTATCCCTTCTATTTCTATGAAGTTGTCATCATCAATTTTAATATTACCAATTTCGTTGGGTTTATAATTCATAAGATATGTGAGGAGCCATATGGTTTGAGCATCCAGTCTCTACTATCCATGATTCTTATTTAACTTTGGTAATAAAATTAAAGGCTTTGTAATTAACTTGATTCACTTCTTGAGTGAATTCTAATGTTGGTGCCTCCTCTTGTTTGTTATTTTAAAGCTAAAAAGTTTCAAATCTAATTCTTACCCAACATGATTCTATTAAGATTCTTTTTATTTGTAGAACCTACAATATGGGATAGAGAAATGATTTGGTCAATTTGATTATGATTATTACATCTTCCTCCTAAAATCCTCTACCTTTGATGTTTTT
>MNCI01034076.1:6261-25671 GCA_015680685.1 Gnetum montanum | reverse complement strand
TACTATAATTGCATTCTAATATACAAGTTAAAAACACAAATATGTTTCATATTTTATTTGAGAAAATGTGTTCTTCATGGCTATTTATGAGTACAACACAAATGCCATCCCATTATCTAAGAGTTTAGATAAATAATGGAAAATTCCTCATGAATAAAAATGTTCATTATATGATCTGAATACTATTAAAGATGAACAACACATTTTTTACAATGTGTTAATTACCAATTTAGTTTTTTTTTTTAAAAGTTATAAAAACACTGGTAATATTTTAACTATGTTATTAAAACTCATAGCCTATACTTTTCTATAGTTTTAGTTTTAGTTTCAAAATATAAAATACAAACTATAGACAAAATAATAAATTATTAATGCCTAAAATTTTGCATGCTTCCTTTTAAAATCTATTTTAAACAAGTAAAACTAAGAATAAGAATAGAAATAATTTACCAATAATTTGATCGTGTTAGGATGGTTAAGTTTTGATTTATCTAATAACTTTTTCTAAATGAAAATAATAAATATATTTCAACTTACCAAAAATTAAATTCAATGTCAAGCTTAGAAAAAAATAAAAATGGTACTTCTCACATATATAAATGTACACATTTGGTAATATTAAGGAATTAATAACTCATTTTGAGAATTCTTGGTTTCATAAAAACAAACAAAAATTAAATATATTTGACAAAGTTTCTAGGTTTCGTTAAAAAAATATATATGATAAGCCAAGTAAAAGTTGACACCAAAAATGGATCTAGACTAGTAATGTAAGAGAGTATTAAAAAATATTTGGCAACCATAAACATAGAACTCTAAAACCTTTTTTATCTCTTTGTTAGGTTGTAGCAAAGAGCAAAAAAAAAACAAAATCTCTTCAAAGCTAAAAGAATCCTAAAGAATCTTCTATAAATCTTACCTACTATGATAAAGAATGAGATAACATATCTCCCATTCCACTCCACCTTTGTTATTTTATTTTTTATGAGAACCATCTACATGGCATTCTTTGAAATTGAAAGATCATATTGGTAAACCTTCTCAAATGCAAGAAAAACATGCTGAATATGTAGAAATCACAATATGTCCTATGGTGGTTGATAACTATTCTAACATTAAAGTACGAATCCTAAAATTATAATATATTAATAAGCATTATTTTATTAATGAAGAATATTTTAATGAATTACTCACACACTACTACCGAAATGAGCGAAATGAATTTCCCATTGTAATAATAAATATAGATACCATTAGTTTTGTTTATACATTCTATTTTTAATTAAAATAGAAAGTAAAGGTCACAAGCTATGATCTCCAACAAAAATACAAATAAGACATCAATTCAACTAAAGCTTTGAAGTACATCCATTCAATCGTTAAAATAATGTAGTTGATGGATGTTACCTAGATTACATGTGTTTCAATTGCTTTTTGTACAATAGATATACATATATCATAATCATACATCTAGGTTGAAATCATCAAAAAGGGGCATATCTCCAAAACTTGGAATGGATTCAGACAAGTTATTTGAAAATTGAAGATCATTTAGAAGTAGCTCTAACATGGATGTCGTTAGATCAAAGTCCTTTGAAAACAACTCATCCTACTCGGGCATTATTCCATGGTCCATTACACCATCTGTTTCCCCTTCACCTTCAACCCCAATGGCATTAATGTAGATCCCTTCCCTTGTTGTAAGTGATGGTAAATTTGCCCCAGCTTCTCTCTAAGGAAGTGTACATTGTTATATGTTAGAATCACAAATGAACTAAAAATAAATAATAATATATATTTATACAATTGAGTATTAGATTTTAAAACAAAAAAAAATACTTTTAAAAGGTAATTGAATGAGGTAAAAAATTTTACCTTCGGTAGAATCATCCTTCCAAGAGGACCTACGTCACTATTCCTCTGTTCCTTTTGCAATAAAAAGTTTAAATTCTTATTGCTATCCACCTACATTACAATTGTTAAAGGTATTAACTTAAATGAATATAAATTATATAAATATTATATACAAACATGTCTGCATATATGGCTGCCTATGCACATACTGTCAAACTATCCAAAACCGTATTATAAAAGTCAGACGGAAACATCAGATAAAAATCCAAAGCTATTGAAGAAATTTAATCAAGACATGTATACATAAAATTATTTAAATACCTTACTGTTAGAATCGAACTCATTATGTAGTGGGCTTGCTGAGGCATCTTGCAGTTTTTGCCGTTTTCTTTCCCTTGTAAAACATGAAAATTCGTTGATTGTCCTTCTTTGTCTAGAGTCATTCCGCTTTCTCTTCTGAAAGCCCTTGACATCAATATCTGAATCATTGTCTGATTCTGATCTCGGGTTTTCAGGATTTTCAGTGTTGGTGATTTCAGGTAGCAAACTAGTATCCGTAGCGAGAGATTTTCCAAGACTGGTAGATGAATCAAAGGAGCCCATATTCCAAGTGAAGGAATAATTATTTGCATCTGATACTTGCGAGGATTGCGAGGAATAACCAGTTTTTACTGGTTGTTCCAAGTAATCAACCTTCAATGTATGTGTAGCAAAACCCGTCTCAAATTCTTGCCATGTAGAGTTAGGGTTCAAATTAATGCTGGTTCTGCTACCGCAGGTACTACTATTCTGATCAGGAAGGTTGATATCCAAGAAAGATTGACATTGGTCAGGCACAACAAAAGGTATCTCCATGTAGCTATGGTGGCTTATTTGACACCACGTAACATAAACATAAACAGATGCATTAGCTAACATTTTAGTGGGAAAATAAGCAGACCAAGCTTTTTACTTGTTCTGAAAAGTATTGATGGAATCACAAAAATTTTTAAAGAACATTTCCTTTCTAAAATTTTTTTGGAAAGCACAATTCTATACTTCGATGGAAAACTAATTTAAGTGTTTACCGAATGCGACCGCAATAGTATTAATCTTTATTTATCAAAACATTGACACTCTCATGGTAAGGAAAACTTCCTGTGTACTAGGAAGACTTTAATAAATATCTCATGCGAAAATAGAGAAAGCTTAAAAAATATTTTGGGATATTATAGAATCCTAAGAAAAAATAGTTGTTCAGGTAAAAACAAATTTGTAATTGGGAGGCTATATTTGAAAATACATGGAAGCTAATTTTTTAACAATTTTTTTATGAGTAATTGGATTTGGTTTGTTCTATCTCTATCATGAGAGATTCTCTTGGATTGGGATGGGTGCCTCCGGACAGATACAGACAAGTTTTGTTTGTTTTATTGGAAAGTCCACCATGAGAATAAGCCCTAATACCCATGTCGCATTCCCTAGAGTACACCTTCGCTGTGCCTTGAACCTTTGTCATTGCCTTAAAAAAATTCAAATAACCAACAACAAGACACAACATGCACCATTTTCACTCGAAACCATGGATAAAACAGAGAGACAAAAATACTCAAGATTGTCTCACTAAGTAAAGTAGTAGACTGTATCCTTCTGCAATCAAAATAAAAATTTGAGAGAAAAACAAAAACTCAAATCCTTTCAATCAGCACGAACCCACTTTTAATACATGTTGAAAGTTGAATATTTAAAGAAACTAAGAATACGTTATGCTTCAGAAGAAACCAATAAATACAGAGTAATTTTGGGGGAGAAAAAAATGAATTACTTGCAGCTACAGGTGCATACGAAGGATTAGACACTTGAGGTTGAGTTGATTCTAGCAAAGTGGGTAAAATAAACTCGTTTCTGCCCTGGGACGACAACTCTTCAAACATACTATACTAATTCTTGTCACCTAATGAAGAAAAGTACCAGCAAGACAGAAGTTGGGAATTAGAAACTTGTTCCCTTTTGCCGTAATTTTCATAATGCTGATTGTCACCCAATGAAGAAGAATAGTACCAACAAAAAGGAAGTTGGAAATCAAAAACTTGTTCCATTTTGCATTAATTTTCATAATGCTGATGTTGTTGCTGCTGCTACATCCAATCGGCTTCCTCAACATCCTTCTCCTTTTTTACCTTGAAACTCATCATTTCTGTCAAACCCATACACAAAATGAGAAAAGAAGAAAAACACACCAAAAAAAGAAAACACACAATACCTACACACCAAAAAAAAAAAGAAGGAGAAGAAGAAGAAATGAAAGAATAGCAGCTCCTCTCCTCTTGTTACCGTGGAATGGCAAAAGCTTGGTCTGTTCCCGCTTCCTGCCTTTCGCTCTTCTTCTTACCGTGGAATGGCAAAATCTTGGTCTGCTCCCTCTTCCTAGCTTTCGCTCTTCTTGTTACCGTGGAATGGCAGAATCTCTCTCCGTTCCTACTTCCTTCCTTTCTCTTATTCTTTAGCAACGATCAAGAGAGCATTCAATACTGATAATCTATCTAGATTCGTGCATTCTCGACAAATCTGGAACAGCTGCACCGAACAGGAAAATTTAAAACCCACCCACAAATGAAAGGGGAAAAAACAAACACACACACCTAGCATAGATGAAAGACAGAAAGATAGATAGCCAAGGCACAGGAGGAAGCATCGAACTAAAAAAGCAGCGAAAATACCCAATCTCCAACAATAGCAAAAACACTAGTCTGACCGTCCATACTCACCTAATTCTGGCATCTGTGGAGAATAAATCCAATGGTAACACCACAAGGGGGGAAAGGCAGTGGCTCAACATTCACACAGAATCTCCATCATTGCCTTCTTTGTTCTAAGAACACAATGACAGTGGATGAACTCGGGCCCAGAAAACCGCTGGAAATGCTGGTGGGTTGCAGCAGAACATATGATGAATCAAATCCTGTGCATGAATAGATTTGATGGCATTCAAAATTGTGAATCGTGGAATGGCAAAGGAAGGGAGGGAAAAAGAAGAATTGTTAGCTGCAGAGGGATGCACCAATAACAGTGGATATTCCAGTAGCATAGGCTATGACAGTAAGGAGGAGGAGGAAAGGGTGATAATGCTGCTGCTCCGCCTCAAGCCTCATCAATAACATGAAATTTCCTTCTCTCCTCTCCTCTCCTCTCCTCTCTATTCTCCTCTCTTCTGTTCTCTGTCTCTGTTTTTCTCAGGTTATTTTTGTTCTTCCTCTTTTCTCCACTGCAACTTTCCGTTTAGGTGCTCCAATTCATTTTTCATGTTTTTAGTCCTAAACTGTCATTTTCATATTTTCGGTTGTCATTGTTATAGTTTTAGTTTTAAACTGTAATTTTATGTAAAGTGTTTCAAATGTTATCTAAGTGTTTTTTTTATGTTTAATGGTTGTAGGGCTTTGGTTTCAAATTTCTATGTTTATAACCACTATTGTTGAATATTTTAGTGTCTTCTTGGAATCTATCCTAGTAGTGATAGAGATGGTAGGGTTATTATGTTGCATAAACATGTCCACACCTAAGTCCCCTAACCTTGACATGGAGTGCGATCAGCATGGGGTATGGCTTAGGAAGGGGACCTCAAGCTTCCTAGCCTACCTACTCCAAAACTATACTATGATAGTTTGGTCACACTTGAAGTTTGAGGCAGCAACAACAATTGTGGAGGCCATCCTACCTAGATCCTCCAATTTAATTATGAATTTCATCCTGGATAAACTTGATGCTTTTTCAGATGGGAAAACATGTGATGACCTGACTACTATGGGCCCTCATAAATTATCTCAAATATTTGGATAGTATAACTTGAACAATACCTTGATAGTGGGCTATCATGCTCATATGTGGTTCCATAACCCTCTAGGCATCTTCTATGACATAGAGAGATAAGCAATATTGTTATCTTGGTTGTTCTCTGTTTGCTATTATGCATTTCAAGTTATAACTATATATGATTTCTTGTTTTACTTGCTTGCAAGTTAGGGATTGATGATCAAGGCCAAATCAAGACTCATAACCTCTTTCTCCTAGCTCGCACAGCTATAGAGGTGTTCACTAAGAGCCCAAACATGAGGCTTCTGGTGTTGGAGCAATTGCATGGGAACCTTGAGAGTAGTATTGGGCATCACCTTAAGGCTTACAAGAGATGCCTAGCAAACAGGAGCATAGATAGCTAGTGGGTGAGCCCATATCTTGATCATTTCAACTTTGACCCACAACCTAGGGCTCTTATGAGCTTGAGTCAGATAGGTGAAGTAAGTGTTATTAATTTGTTATTTTTATGCTAATGTGTTTCTTTTTATATGGTTATTAGGCTATTTTGGTTTTTGTTGTTCATGTAATTTGTTACACCCATGCAAAGGCTAAAAAGGTATCTTTTACTATTTTATAGTGTTCACTCCATATACTAAAGTTATAGTTATCACTTCAAGACATACAAAAGAGAACTTTCCCCATAAGTTTGATGAGATGAATCCTCATAGGAATGGTTATCAGATCAAGTGGCTAATGCTATACTTGCAAGGGTCATCCATGCGGGCATGTTTGGGCTCTTCATGGCCCCAAGCTCGATTATTCCCACTATAGAAACCTTTATTCGAGTGTGATGTACTTGGACACACACATGATCGACAATAAAGATCGAGATTACTTCATCATTGCAGCATTCACTTAGTTTTAATTATTTAATTTTTATTACTATTTATTGTTTTCTTAGTTAATATTTCTTTACCATCATTTACTATTCTTGTTGTTAACTGCGGAATGAGTACGACTTAATCACGAGCATTTAAGTGGGACTGCATGGTAACCCAATAGCGTACCTAGGATCTACGCTTGGTAATCCCCGTAGTAGTCATGCACAAGGTCCAAGATGTGTATGGATGATTAAGGAACGGATGCTCATCGCACTTAGGCTAGCTTAGACTTCATTTCCTATTGCTCATTAGTTTAATCAAGATTATTTTCCATTGTCTCTAGGAGTAGCACTAGTTTAGGATCACATCATATGCCTCACTCTGGACTAAGCAATATGTGACAAAGTAAATACTAGTCCATGCAGGAAGACAGTGAACTACGATCAACGTGTAACTATCTAGATACGACAACTAGCCTATCCACGGAGTTTGACCGGATCATGCATGAATGCTCGTATTTCGTATGGTTGAGTGTAGGGGTACCTCGCCACTCATTAGTAAATTAAAAAACAAGTTTCTTGTATTCTTGATGATAACGTATGATGTCAATAGGATTTTCTTTTAGGTCAAAATAATTGCAATCTTGACTATAAATATTATTATTGGAGGCTTTGATTCTCATGATCTCATCTCCATTTGGTTTTTTTGTAACACACAAATCATTTTTAAAATTTATATTAATTCTTTTGCTAACCATTTATCCTACTAAAAGTAAGGAATTTGAGAGATTTAGTACATAGAATACTTCTATAATAGCAACGACTTTGTTATTAAGATGTCTTATAATATAATCCCCTATCCCTTCTATTTCTATGAAGTTGTCATCATCAATTTTAATATTACCAATTTTGTTGGGTTTATAATTCATAAGATATGTGAGGAGCCATATGGTTTGAGCATCCAGTCTCTACTATCCATGATTCTTATTTAACTTTGGTAATAAAATTAAAGGCTTTGTAATTAACTTGATTTTCTTCTTGAGTGAATGCTAATGTTGGTGCCTCCTCTTGTTTGTTATTTTGAAGCTAAAAAGTTTCAAATCTAATTCTTACCCAACATGATTCTATTAAGATTCTTTTTATTTTTAGAACCTACAATATGGGATAGAGAAATGATTTGGTTAATTTGATTATGATTATTACATCTTCCTCCTAAAATCCTCTACCTTTGATGTTTTTGTATTGATTTTCTAATGTGTTTGAATAATTTAGTGAATTTTGATCATTAGGGTTTGTCATGCCTTTTCTTCCTCTTTCTCTATAAGATCTACCCTTTCCTCTACTAGTTGTGAAAACATGTTCATCATTATTGTTATAAGTTCATGAGCTTTCCAAGAAACTGATTTGAGAGACCAAATCATGTACTATAAACTATTTGAATTCCTTATTTTGAAGAAAATTCATTATAATATTTTGATATGTCTAATCATACAAAGAAGCAACCACCTTTTGGTCTATTTGATATTTAGTGAAGTAACATCTATATTCACTCATGTGTTTTAGATATCCATATATTCTTTCAAAGAAGTTTTAATGTTTTCTCCTTTGTTTGACTTCAAGTTTATCAAATTGGATTCTTTTGAATAATTCTTTAGTATGTTGATTTTTGGGATTGTCATGGTAGTTTGAACATAATATTTTCAATAATCTTTAGGTATCCTTAAGAAACATAATCTTCTTATTATGATTTTTGAAATGTTAAATATGATGATTATCTTTGCTAGAGATTCTTTTTTATTTCTTTTCTCATGATCTAACATTTTTATCCTAGAAGGATTATCTTATTTTCCATCATTTTTTGTAGTGATAGGAATGAAGGACTTGCATTTGATTTAGTTCTTAAATGTCATTGAACTCAAGAAGGCCTTTCATCATGTTTCTCCATAGAACAAAGTCTCATGTTTCATTAAAAATTATAGGGCACTTTGAAATTTCCTTGTTGCAACTTTGAATGATATTTCTAATGGTATAGATTGATGTAATAAAATTTTTGCTGAAATAAATGATGAAATTATAGTCTTACCGAGGTGACTGTTGGTCTTCTTTGTTTGAGAAATTTTGAAGTATCAAAAAGTATGAGATGATGTAGGTTGATTCTCATATTCATTATTAATGTTATGGTTTGAGTGAATGCTTGAATATATTATTGAATTAAGTACTGATAATGATAATTAAAAATATTGGTAAAGTTGATGATTTTATAAATGTCAAAATGGAAGAATAGAAAGAGAGATGTGAAGAGATAGTGGGTGATATTGAAGTAGATTTAGGTATCAACTTTATTTGCTAATTTTCACTATAGGTTAAAAAAATATTATTGCATTACCCTCTTTAATACTATAATTGCATTCTAGTATACAAGTTAAAAACACAAACATGTTTCATATGTTATTTGAGAAAATGTGTTCTTCATGGCTATTTATCAGTACAACACAAATGCCATCCCATTATCTAAGAGTTTAGGTAAAGAATGGAAAATTCCTCATGAATAAAAATGTTCATTATATGATCCAAATACTATTAAAGATGAACAACACATTTTTTACAATGTGTTACCAATTTAGTTTTTTTTTTCAAAATTGATAAAAACACTTGGTAATATTTTAACTATGTTATTAAAACACATAGCCTATACTTTTCTATAGTTTTAGTTTTAGTTTCAAAATATAAAATACAAACTATAGACAAAATAATAAGTTATTATTACCTAAAATTTTGCATGCTTCCTTTTAAAATCTATTTTAAACAAGTAAAACTAAGAATAAGAATAGAAATAATTTACCAATAATTTGATCGAGTTAGGATGGTTAAGTTTAGATTTATCTAATAACTTTTTCTAAATGAAAATAATAAATATATTTCAACTTACTAAAAATTAAATTCAATGTCAAGCTTAGAAAAAAATAAAAATGGTACTTCTCACATATATAGATGTACACATTTGGTAATATTAAGGAATTAATAACTCATTTTGAGAATTCTTGGTTTCATAAAAACAAACAAAAATTAAATATATTTGACAAAGTTTCTAGGTTTCGTTAAAAAAAATATATGATAAGCCAAGTAAAAGTTGACACCAAAAATGCATCTAGACTAGTAATGTAAGAGAGTATTAAAAAATATTTGGCAACCATAAACATAGAACTCCAAAACCTTTTTTATCTCTTTGTTAGGTTGTAGCAAAGAGCAAAAAAAAAAAAAATCTCTTAAAAGCTGAAAGAATCTTAAAGAATCTTCTATAAATCTTACCTACTATGATAAAGAATGAGATAAAATATCTCCCATTCCACTCCACCTTTGTTATTTTATTTTTTATGAGAACCATCTACATGGCATTCTTTGAAATTGAAAGATCATATTGGTAAACCTTCTCAAATGCAAGAAAAACATGTTGAATATGTAGAAATCACAATATGTCCTATGGTGGTTGATAACTATTCTAACATTAAAGTACGTATCCTAAAATTATAATATATTAATAAGCATTATTTTATTAATGAAGATTATTTTAATGAATTACTCACACACTACTACCGAAATGAGCAAAATGAATTTCCCATTGTAATAATAAATATAGATACCATTAGTTTTGTTTATACATTCTATCTTTAATTAAAATAGAAAGTAAAGGTCACAATCTATGATCTTCAACCAAAATACAAATAAGACATCAATTCAACTAAAGCTTTGAAGTACATCCATTGAACCATTAAAATAATGTAGTTGATGGATGTTACCTAGATTACATGTGTTTCAATTGCTTTTTGTACAATAGATATACATATATCATAATCATACATCTAGGTTGAAATCATATAAAAAGGGGCATATCTCCAAAACTTGGAATGGATTCAAACAAGTTATTTGAAAATTGAAGATCATTTAGAAGTAGCTCTAACATTGATGTTGTTAGATCAAAGTCCTTTGAAAACAACTCATCCTACTCGGGCATTATTCCATGGTCCATTACACCATCTATTTCCCCTTCACCTTCAACCCGAATGGCATTAATGTAGATCCCTTCCCTTGTTGTAAGTGATGGTAAATTTTCCTCAGCTTCTCTCTAAGGAAGTGTACATTGTTATATGTTAGAATTAAAAATGAACTAAAAATAAATAATAAAATATATTTATACAATTGAGTATTAGATTTTAAAACAAAAAAAAAGACTTTTAAAATGTAACTGAATGAGGTAAAAATTTTTACCTTTGGTAGAATCATCCTTCCAAGAGGACCTACGTCACTGTTCCTCTATTCCTTTTGCAATAAAAAATTTAAATTCTTATTTCTATCCACCTTCATTACAATTATTAAAGGTATTAACTTAAATGAATATAAATTATATAAATATTATATACAAACATGTCTGCATATATGGCTGCCTATGCACATACTGTCAAACTATCCAAAACCGTATTATAAAAGTCAGACGAAAACTTAAGATAAAAATCCAAAGCTATTAAAGAAATTTAATCACCACAAAACCGTATTATAAAAGTCAGACGAAAACTTAGGATAAAAATCCAAAGCTATTAAATAAATTTAATCACCACAGGTATACACAAAATTATTTAAATACCTTACTATTACAATCGAACTCATTATGTAGTGGGCTTGCTGAGGCATCCTGCTATTTTTTCCGTTTTCCTTCCCTTGTAAAACATGAAAATCCGTTGATTGTCCATCTTTGTCTAGAGTCGTTCCACTTTTTTTTCTAAAAGCCCTTGACATCAGTATCTGAATCACTGTCTGATTCTGATCTTGGGTTTTCAGGATTTTCAGTGTTGGTGATTTTGGGTAGCAAACTAGTATCCATAGCAGGAGATTTTCCGCGACTAGTAGATGAATCAAAGGAGCCCATATTCCAAGTGAAGGAATAATTATTTGGATCTGATACTTGCGAGGATTGCGAGGAATAACCAATTTTTACTGGTTCTTCCAAGTAATCAACCTTCAAAGTATGTGCAGCAAAACCCNGCAGGTACTGTTGTTCTGATCAGGAAGGTTGATATCCAAGAAAGATTGACATTGGTCAGGCACAACAAAAGGTATCTCCATGTAGCTATGGTGGCTTATTCGACACCCTGCAACATAAACATAAACAGATGCATTAGATAACATTTTAGTGGGAAAATAAGCAGACCAATATTTTTACTTGTTCTGAAAAATATTGATGGAATCACAAAAATTTTTAAAGAACATTTTCTTTCTTAAATTTTTTTGGGAAGCACAATTCTATACTTCGATGGAAAACTAATGTAAGTATTTACCGAATGCGACCGCAACTGTATTAATCGTTATTTATCAAAACATTGACACTCTCATGGTAAGGAAAACTTCCTGTGTACTAGGAAGACTTTAATAAATATCTAATGCGAAAACAAAGAAAGCTTCCAAAATTTTTTGGGATATTATAAAATCCTAAGAAAAAATAGTTCTTCAGGTAAAAAAAATTTGTAATTGGGAGGCTATATTTGGAAATACATGGAAGCTAATTTTTTAACAATTGTTTTATGATTAATTGGATTTGGTCTGTTCTATCTCTATCATGAGAGATTCTCTTGGATTGGGATGGGTGCCTCCAGACAGAGACAGACAAGTTGTTTTTGTTTTATTGGAAAGTCCACCATTAGAATAAGCCCTAATACCCACATCACATTCCCTAGAGTAAACCTTCCATTGTGCCTTGAACCTTTGTCATTGCCTTAAAAAAATTCAAATAACCAACAAGAAGACACAATATGCACCATTTTCACTCGAAACCATGGATAAAATCGACAAACAAAAATACTCAAGATCATCTCACTAAGTAAAGCAGTAGACTTTATCCTTCTGCAATCAAAATCAAAATTTGAGGGAAAAACAAAAACTCAAATCCTTTCAATCAGCACGAACCCACTTTTAATACACGTTGAAAGCTGAATATTTAAAGAAACTAAGAATACGTTATGCTTCAGAAGAAACTAATAAATACAGAGTAATTTTGGGGGAGAAAAAAATGAATCACCTGCAGCTAAAGGTGCATACGAAGGATTAGACACTTGAGGTTGAGTTGATTCTGGCAAAGTGGGTAAAATAAACTCATTTCTGCACAGGGACGACAACCCTTCAAACATCCTATAGTAATTGTTGTCACCTAATGAAGAAAAGTACCAGCAAGATGGAAGTTGGAACTCAAAAATTTGTTCCCTTTTACCGTAATTTTCATAATGCTGATTGTCACCCAATGAAGAAGAGCAGTACCAAAAAAAAGGAAGTTGGAAATCAAAAACTTGTTTCGTTTTACATTAATTTTTATAATGCTGATGTTGTTGCTACTGCTGTATCAACATCCTTCTTCTTTTTGTCCTTGAAACTCATCATTTCTGTCAAAACCATACACAAAATGAGAAAAGAAGAAAAACATACCAGAAAAAGAAAACACACAATACTTGCACACCGAAAAAAAAGAAGGAGAAGAAGAAGAAACGAAAGAATAGCTACTCCTCTTGTTACCGTGGAATGGCAAAAGCTTGGTCTGTTCCCACTTCCTGCCGTTCTCTCTTCTTGTTACCGTGGAATGGCAAAATCTCGATCAGCTCCCTCTTCCTGCCTTTCGCTCTTCTTGTTATCCTGGAATGGCAAAATCTCTGTCCATTCATGCTTCCTGCCTTTCTCTTATTCTTTAGCAACGATCAGGAGAGCATTCAATACCGACAATTTATCTGGATTCGTGCAATCTCGACAAATTCGGAACAGTTGCACCGAACAGGAAAATTTAAAAGCCATCCACAAAGGAAAGGGGAAAAAAATAGACACACACACCCAGCATAGATGAACAACAGAAAGATAGATAGCCAAGGCACAGGAGGAAGCATTGAACTAAAAAAGCAGTGAAAATACCCAATCTCCAACTATAGCAAAAACACTAGTCTGACCGTCCATACTCGCCTAATTCTGGCATCTGTGGAGAATAAATCCAACGATAACACCACAAGGGGGGAAAGGCAGTGGCTCAACATTCACACAAAATCTCCATAATTGCCTTCTTTGTTCCAACAACACGATAACAGTGGATGGATGAACTCAGGCCCAGAAAACCACTGGAAATGCTGGTGGTGGGTTGCAGCAGAGCATATCATGAACCAAATCCTGCGCATGAATAGATTTGATGGCATTCAAAATTGTGAAGGGAGGGAAAAAGAAGAATTGTTAACTGTAGAGGGATGAGCCAATAACAGTGGATACGGCAGTAGCACAGGCTGTGACAGTAAGGAGGAGGAGGAGGAGCCAGCGATAATGCTACTGCTCCGCCTCAAGCCTCATCAATAACATGAAATTTCCTTCTCTCCTCTCCTCTCCTCTCCTCTCTATTCTCCTCTCTTTTGTTCTCTGTCTCTGTTTTTCTAGTGTTATTTTTGTTCTTCCTCTTTTCTCCACTACAACTTTTCGTTTAGGTGCTCCAATTCGTTTTTCAAGTTTTTAGTCCTAAACTGTCATTTTCATGTTTTTTTTTTTTTCGGAAAAGGTCGAGAGAATATATTCCAAAAAAATTTGAGCTACACAGGCAGGTAGCGCGGACCAGCAACCGCTGGCCCCACACCAACCAAGGCACAAACCGCCGAAGACGGCAAAGACGGCAGAGACCCACCCAAAGGGCCAAACCCTCCCCCGCCACAGGCAACCCCACACACAGGCAGGCACCCGTACACCATAAACCCCGCTGGCAAACGTTATATTTTCACGCTGGCCAAAAGCAAAAAAATTAGAAAACCGAATAGAAAACAGAAAGACCCCCCCCCCCCCCGCGCTCAACGCCGGGTCCCCACGTTCGAAAGCCGCCCCCGCAGAACCAGCAGGAGCCGGCAGAAACAACTAACCACCGGGCTGCTGCAGGCCAACCTGTCCAGGCTCTGCCCTCCCCGCAGCAAGGCGACGCCGATTCTCTGCAATCAGCTGGGCGATTCCCGACCTGCAATTCTGAAGGATGCCCTCAAACCAGGGATGTGCTAGGTGAGGACGAGGGATTGATGTTGGATTCTTCGGGTTGCTGGCCATGGTGGCTGGTGGGTCTTTCACTTGAGGCGGCCTTGGACGATGCTGATCCTGATCAGCGTCCGGGCATCGAGAATTCTGCATCATGTCAGCCCCTGAGGCAGTAGAAATGCCACTTGCCTGTCCCATGGCGCCCGCTGCCGGCCCATCCGGGATGTGGGTCTGGCTTCTACTGGGCCCCGCAGTCGCGGGAGGGTGAGCACCCCTCGCAGGTTCCACCACCCTTCTGGGCCAGTCCGTATAGGTGCTCCCGTCCTTTGCGATTAGAATCTCTTTCCAAAGTTTCTTGAACCTGGCGCATAGCGTAGCCAGGGGGGGCACGCCACATCTTTGAAGACGGAAGCATTTTGAGCTTTCCACAGAATCCAAAGTGCGGTAAGGGTCGGCGAGTTACCAGAGATCGTGATGGGTTGCAATCCACATGTGTGCCAAAATTGACGGGTGACGGGACATTCCTGCACGAAATGCTTCAGTTTCTCAGCAGTATGAGTGCACAGGGGGCAGTGAGGATTAATCCCCAGGCCTCTGTCCTACAGGAACATCCAGACGGGAAGGGCCTTTTGAAGAATCAGCCACCCAAACACCTTGATCTTCTCCGGTATTGACCCCCGCCAGAGCAGCCGCCAGCGAGGGTCCAATGGGAACCGCACCCTGAGATACTGTCGTGGATGGAGGGGTTCGTCAGCGCCCCCCATCATCACCAAATGTGCACATAGATGCTACCAAACAAGAGAGTCCGAGCTAGTTGCCTGCTAGGGCCGATATTTCTGCCGCAAAAGTTGGGCCCAGGTGGAGGGGTCCTCCTGCGTGGTGGAGAGCCTCCACACCAGGCGCTGCCGTCCTAAAGCAACTTCCTCCAGGAAGGGGAGAATGCCAACCCCCCCGGCCTCGCGAGGTCGCGCAGTGGTAGCCCAGTCCACCAGGTGCATCTTCTTCCCCCCCTTCCCGCCAGACCACACGAAGTGGCGCAGGATCGCGTCGATTTTAGAGATGATGTCGGCCGGCAGAGCGGCGATTGAAGCCCCAAATCTAGCCATTTCCCCCAGCACCACGCTTGCCAGCACAAACTTTCCTTTCCGAGAGAGGAATTGGTTCGTCCAATGGGCCGTGCGCTGCTGAATGCGCATCAGTAAGGCCTGCCAGGTTTGTCTCCGATGCCAGTTGTGGATGGGGATGCCCAAATATTGATCGGCCTCCGTACCTGGCTGAATCCCCAGGATTTGAATAATTCTGCTGCGCACCGCCGGGTGCATGTGTGTGAAGTAAAGCGCAGACTTCCCAGTGTTTATTTGCAACCCAACCTCCCGCTGGAACCTGTCAAGAGCCCTCACCAGCGCCTTGACCTGAAGCACGACAGCCCTGACATAGATCATGGTATCATCCACGTAGTGAGTGGTGAGGCAACGCACCCCCTGTATTTCGAGACCCTGGACGCCTTCGTCCATACAATAACCTTGCAGGAGATCCATCAGCAGAAGAAATAGGAAGGGGGAGAGGGGATCGCCTTGCCGTAGTCCACACCCAGTACTCTGGAAACCCCTTAATTCCCCATCGATATCCAGGGAGTACTTTCCACTCCGTTGGATCTGTAAGCAGAGCTCCACGAAGTCCCTGTCTAAACCGGTGGCCAGCATCACTTTCCGCAGGGCTGCCCAGCAGACGGTGTCGTAGGCCTTCGTGATGTCTAGCTTGATACAGAGGCCTGGAAATTTTGCGAGTCTGAGAGAGTGCTGGATTTCCTGCAGTAACAGGACCTGATCCTGAAGGTGGCGGCCTGTGATGAACGCAGCCTGGTTTTTCCCCACCAAACGGGGCATGAGAGGACGCAGTCTGGCAACAAGAAATCTGGAGAACAACCGAAGAAGTGAGTTGCAGACACCAATGGGCCGAAAGCGCCCTGGTTCAGTTGGCGTCTCGGTTTTTGGTATGAGTACCACGCGGGAGCAGTTTATTTCTTTGCAGACCTGCCTCCAGGCCAGCATGTAATTGAAAGCGTCTAGGAGGTTGGCGCCCAGCACCTCTTCGTACTATCGGAAAAATTCAATGGACCAGCCATCCGGTCCAGGCGCCTTATTTGCCTGCATATCTTTCAACGTGGTGCGAAGTTCCTGACGGGAAAATGGGGCAATCAGCCGGGCATTTTCTGCTGGGGTCACAACTTGCAGGATGGGCACGGAGATCGGGTCAGTAGCCTGCCAAGCCCACACCCGCTTCCAGTATCTCTGGAGCCCCTCCTCCCCGGATTGGGAGGGCGTCTGCATGTCCTGCAAGAACTATTGTAGGGGGCGATGGTGTTTTCGGCAATGCGCCACTGCCTGGGAAAAGAAAAATTTCGTATGTCTGTCCCCCAATTGCAGCCACTGAATCCGAGCCCGTTGCCTCCAATACTCTTCCTCATCGTGATGCAAGACCTGCAACCGCATCAGTAGGATGAGCTCGTCGTTATCCTTGTCAGTGCTCTGTTCCTGTTCCTGTTTGGCCTATATTTCCTCTAACTGCGCCTGGATTTGGCCCCGCTGTTCACGGAAATTATATTTTTCAACTTTAGGGAGGGATTTGATTTTCTGTTTCAGCAGACGTAGCGCGTTCCGCAGGAATTCGCGAGGGTCCTCCTGTAGCACCGTGAGCGGCGCCTGCCATCTCGAGCGCTGCACCAGCCGTGTCGTGTCCTGCACGTGCCGCGTCGTATGCGCCTGCCATCTTGCGCACTGCGCCTGCCCCCTCGTAGACTGCGCCAGCCGCGACGTTTGTGCCTGCGATCTCGTAGTTTGCGCCTCCCGCGTCGTGCCATGGGCCTGCCTTAAGTGCGCCGCCCCTGCCTCGCCTGGGTAGCTGGTCCAAATCTCCCGCACCATCTCTTCTAGCCACTCCTTCCGAAGCCACGATCGTTCGAATCGAAAAGGCCTAGGGCTCTGCGCCGTGTGTCTGTCCAGTTGACAGAAAATAGCGCGGTGGTCTGAAGCCATTCTGATCCCACCGTACGCGTGCACGTTCCATCTCGTGAGCAGCGACTGGCTAACCCAGGCCCAGTAAATCTTGGACTGCACCCACGCAGCGCCGCGACGTCGGTTGCTCCAGGTGTACCGACAGCCCGTGAGCTCCAAGTCCGTGAGCGCCTTGCTTTGCAGCAGCGCTTGGAAGTCGGAGGCCCCCGGAGGCTCTGCCATGGAATCCCCAGACTTCTCCCAGCTGTACAGTCTCTGATTGAAATCTCCAATTAGCAGCCACTCCGCGTCATCTGGCACCTGACCCGCCACGTGTTTCAGCTCCTGCAGCCACGCCTGCCACCCTTGGGCGCCATACACATTGGTGATCCAGATGTCCAGCCTGGGCATGTGCACCGTGATGCCCCAATCGGACATGTCTCGGACGATGGAGGTCTCCCTGGTGAGGACCTCAAGGCCCCCGGCACGGCCCCGGCTTGGCACCAGATGGCTGTGCCAGCCTGGCCAGTCTAGCCTCTGGGCCTCTGACTGCAGTAGCTTGGTTTCCTGCAAACAGACTACATCACACCTTTCATCGACCACCATGCATTATAGAGTATGACGTTTGTACGGGGTATCCTGGCCCCAGCAGTTCCATGAGAGAACCTTCGTGATTTTCATGTTTTTGGTTGTCATTGTTATAGTTTTAGTTTTAAACTATAATTTTATGTAAAATGTTTCAAATGTTATCCAAGTGTTTTTTTATGTTTAATGGTTGTAGGGCTTTGGTTTTAAGTTTCTATGTTTATAACCACTATTGTTGAATATTTTAGAGTCTTCTTGAAATCTATCCTAGTAGTGATAGAGACAGTGGGGTTATTATGTTGCATCAACATGTCCACACCTAAGTCCCCAAACCTTGACATGGAGTTGGATTAGCATGGGGTATGGCTTAGGAAGGGGACCTCAAGCTTCCTAGCCTACCTACTCCAAAACTATACTATGGTAGTTTGGTCACACTTGAAGTTTGAGGCAGCAACAACAATTGTGGAGGCCATCCTACCTAGATCGTCCAATTTAATTATGAATTTCATCATGGATAAACTTAATGCTTTTGCAGAAGGAAAAACATGTGACGACTTGAGTACTATGGGCCCTCATATATTATCTCAAATAGTTGGATAGTATAACTTGAACAATACCTTGATAGTGGGCTATCATGCTCATATGTGGTTCCATAACCCTCTAGGCATCATCTATCACATAGAGAGATAAGCAATATTGTTATCTTGGTTATTCTTTGTTTGCTATTATTCATTTCAAGTTATAACTATATATGATTTCTTGTTTTACTTGCTTGCAAGTTAAGGATTCATGATCAAGGCCAAACCAAGGCTCATAACCTCTTTCTCCTAGCTCACAAAGCTATAGAGGTGTTCACGAAGAGCCCAAACATGAGGCTTCTGGTGTTGGAGCAAGTGCATAGGAACCTTGAGAGTAGTATTGGGCATCACCTTAAGGCTTACAAGAGATTCCTAGCAAACAGGAGCATAGATAGCTAGTGGATGAGCCCATCTCTTGATGATTTCAACTTTGACCCACAACCTAGGGCTCTTATGAGCTTGAGTCATATAGGTGAAGTGAGTGTTATTAATCTGTCATTTTTATGATAATGTGTTTTTATTTATATGGTTATTAGGCTATTTTGGTTTTTTTTGTTCATGTAATTTGTTACACCCATGCAAAGCCTAAAAAGGTATCTTTTACTATTTTGTGGCGGTCACTCCATATACTAAAGTTATAGTTATCACTTCAAGACATACAAAAGAGAAATTTCTCCTTAAGTTCGATGAGATGAATCCTCATAGGAGTGGTTATCAGATCAAG
>MNCI01034067.1:57482-76176 GCA_015680685.1 Gnetum montanum | reverse complement strand
CTAGTCTAAGTGTTGCAATGGACAAAATAAATATCAATTTTATTATCATCATGCAAAAGCATTCAAGTGCATCTTTCACTCAAATAGAATTCCATACAATCAATTCAATCCATGTTGTAGGCACTTAAAGGGAAATTTGGATAAGTCCTATAGAGAGAAACTGCAAGATCTTTGCTACACTACTAATCAACTATTACCTCCAAGTGGATGGCATGCACATATTTATAGATTTTGGGTGACAAAGTATCAACGAGTATGCATCAAGGCATCTAGGATGCATCAATAGGGATGCGTCAATGCAGCTACCTAACATATTAGGTTTCATCAATGAGAAAAAGCCTAACCTTTTTCAAGTGGTTGTGCCCAAGCTCAAACCCATCTCTTACAAGTTAAGAAATAAGCACCTTACCATCATCCAAGTAGTGGTTCATAGAAATGTTAACTATTAATGATTTATATAAATTTAATTAATAATTTAAATACAAGTAAAAAAGCATAATATTTGTTAAGAGATGTCACAATAGGAATGCACATACAAATAAGGGGTTAGCTTAGTAGTAAGATTCTTAACTTAATAATCCTAGATTTTAAAAATTTTAAAATTCATAAAGATTTTAAAAATTCGTAAAAGGAATTCTAAAATTGGTTCATGAATCCAAAACTCCACTTAGTTACTCTTAAGTATCATTAAATATCTAAGCTATAAAAATGTAATATCAATATTTTATTATTAATCTAAGTCTATTTAATTTATTTATTTGCTTAATTAAAGTATCATTAAAGATCTAAGGTATAACATTGTCAGACAAATATTTTGTTATTAATATCTATTTAGTTTATTTATTTGCTTAATTAACACTCAAGTCTAATATAGGCAGACATTGTAACAGTGTTGCCTTTTGACACTACTTGAGAATCCCAAAGCAGTAATGAGAAAGGACGAACTCAAGGTGGACTACACCTCAAAGCTCAAAGTACCTACAAATACAACATAAGTGTGTGCAACCTATTAGCACTAGCATTAGCGTGTGCACACACGTGTGTGCGCATGCATGCACATGCGCGCACGCACACACACCAATCCCTTAAGAAGCTAAGACACATTCCTAGGGTAACACATATAGTCTTATACCCCACTTCAAAAAGTAGGGAAATGGCCCAAGCTAGGGAGGCAAAGCCTTCTTAACAAGCCTACATATCTTTGTGACATGGTTCACAAAGGAATCAAGTCCTTGTAGTTCTACTGGTAATAGGTACAATAGCATAGAACTCATGAGGATCTTCACATTTCTCCAATCCTCATTATAAGGGGAAACAACCTTTGATTCATCAAAAAGGCATGTTTTCCTATAGACATAAGGACTTGTAACATAACCTCTTCACTATAGTAGGATAGTTGTAACCTACTAAACTACCACACCCAAAACCAAAGGCAAGAATTGAACTGACAACCTCCCCATCAAAAAGACAAGTATCTTGATCATTATGCTACATCACTTTAGTGCATTTTGATAATGTTAATGTTTTGATCAAAATTAAGCATTGGCCTTGTGACATCGTGTCCCCAAATGTCATGGAAAATGTCAAATATACATTATATTAGACATTATGCATAAGAAGACAATATACCAATGTCAAATATATGTAACATTTGACATTATGCATAAACAAAATAATAGAAAAAGTGCAAAAATAGAAAGAAAAGAATGCTTTATTAATATGGAATAGTGTATCTAGGTTATGCTCTGAGAGTATTCCTTGGGGTTTTCTTCCTTTGGCATCTATCCCTTAGAGGCAATCCAGCATTGCCACCATAGTTAGGCCTACAACTTGACCAGAAGGGATGGCTAGTCCACTTCCTGTCCTGCTTCACCTAGCTCCTATGATTTGCTTATACCGACTCTACCACTCCATGCCTAGCATGACATCTAAGCATGGGTATAAATGTCTTAGGTCAAACCCCCAAAGGTTACCTCAAGAGTCACTTCCATTATTACAATGCATCCTTTTGGGTCTTAATTACAAATGCCCTTTTGGGTCTTATTATAATAACAATAACACTTCTTATGAAGAGGCACCATCTTCATTATGTAGCAACATCATTTGGAAATAAGGACATAACAATCTATACCCCTTAGGTTTCATTCATCCTTGAACAAGTCCACATTCAGTATCTTTTCTAACTCCTTATGATCCTATGCTCCAATAATTTGATTTCTCCTTTGAATTTGAAGTTGTTTCTTGCTTATTCTGCAAAAAAGATATATATCAGATAATTATATGAAAAATTAAATATTACTTCCTTGATACTTACTTTATTTTCTAAGATAATGACAAGAGTGAAAATAAAGATCTACCAACCACCAATCACTAGTCCTAACCAGGGTCACACAAAGTGCAACTCATATCTGATTACCCAAGCGAAGGTAGGGGAAATTCTTTATTCCCAATTTCCATTACCTTAGATATTTTACTTATCTAATTAAAATATAAATTAAGCAATTAATAAAATAATAAGATTCGTCAATAAAAGTAAGGATGAGATACTTCCTGATCTTGATCAACCTTATGAATTGATGGAAGTAATTGTAATTCTACCATAAGTGGTATACGATCAGAAGGCCTTGTTCGAGATGGCAAGGCTTGATCTTAACTCTTCTTACCTTCTTCTTTAGAAATTAACTCTAGTAATTTGGTAACTTGGAAGAATCAGACATCATACCAAATATAATCCAAAGTCTCAAATAAGAATGTTGTTGATCCATCCTCATTAATCATAGTAGAGTAATTGGTAAACTATAGTTCTTGATTAGTACTATCCATCAACAACATTTGTTCTTAAATTCTAGAATCTGACTTACCTACTAAAGATTCAAAATAAGCAGAATATGCACTGACCAATGGAATTGCATGTTGAATTGATGGAAACATCTTCTTCAAATCAAGTTCATCTTCCAAGGATTCCTTTACACATCCATATTTTAAATATTGATAAACACTACTTTCAACTTTTGCATTGAAGTCTCCACAAAGAACAATTGGCATTAGATTGGTATAGCTTAGGAATAACTTATTCTTCAAGCTTCCCTCTATTTGCTTAATTAAATATGCTCCTTGACATAGTCTAACATCTAAATATGTTGGTTTGGCAATTAAATGTGTATTAACAATGCATACACATTTTCTTGATAGATGGACTTTTAGAATTATTGCCAAGGCTATGTGATTTTTCCAAAATCTTAACTATTCTTTCTTTTTCATCACTTGAAGTTCTCGAATTTCAAAAATCATATTTTCTAAACTCCATTCAAATCTTTGTACTAATTCAAATTGCGCTTCTCTCTATATCCCATCTTTTCCAAGTTTAGTTGGAATTGGTATAGGAATTTTCATGGCAAGACTTCTTGTAGGCATAAGACATCAACATCCAAATCTTGTAACTTTACTAATATACATAGATATCGATATTCATGCCAATCCAAGGCCCATGGTAAACATAGCGAATGTTGCTTCTTACTTGCTAAAGATCTTGCAAGCACATTGTATGTTGCAACTTTCATTCTAACTTTTGGATTCTCTTCTCAATCATTTTTCTTCATGGGTATCATACACCTTGTAGAAACAATACTTTGAATCTCCATGTTGTTCTGCCATATGATTTGATTGTAGAACATATTGATATACATCTTCTTGATTGTTGAAGACTGTTTAGTTTCATCAACTGATTCTCTAACTTATATATCCATTGAACTGATATATCAACTAATTAGTTGATTTACTACATTATCTAATTCTTAACAACCTTTCTATCCCCTTTAAGAACATTGACTCCAGCAATGTAACTAATGACATGCCATAGTGATATTATGTTTATCTACAAAGGTAAAGCACTTATTCTCAAGGTCCAAAAGGTTAAATTTATAAAGCATAATTTATGATATAATTGAATTATTGAATATCCAGATGATAAATTTGACCTCACCATTGAGTTTAAAAGGTTGAAAACTAATTTTCAGGTTCCATAGGATAAATCTAACTTCACCATTGTGTCCGGTTTGTAGGAAAGGACTTTTCGTTCATGAAAAAGGTTTCTGAAGCTTAAAACCTTTTGGCACAAAAAACGAAATTTCCCAAGAAGTCACCCACCTTAGTTCTACTCCAAAACGAGGATGTTGAATTACAAAATTTTTGTCTCCATTGTTACCAAGACGTCAAATTCAAATTTAAAAATTTATTTTTGCACATTCTTCTTTTCAAGTACATTTATGATGGAGATTTTGAATTTTCTATGGACTAATGAAAATTTCCAAATTTTCGTCATTTGACAGAAACATTTCCGTTGTCGTCAGGGCTAAAACAATGGCAGGTGCAGGAACAGCTGTGGTGGCCTGGGCAGTGTAGGGCTATTGGGCAGCACAAGGCGGGGGGCCGCTAGGCAGTGCTGGGCGGTCCTCACCGGGGCTTGCACGACAGTGGCGTTTCTACACGGCAACAGCATCGGGAGCAGAAGTAGGCATTTCTTTGAAGGCAAGGCTTTTTAGCAGCTTGGAGGTGCCTATAATCCGTAGCGCTATCGGTGTCCAAGGAGCGCTGGGGATGCCTGTAATCTATGTTGGGCCTACCCTTGCACAGATTAATTAAAGGGGGTTTGGGTTTGAACCCACACCCTTCTGTTTGAATTTTGTTATTTCAATTTATTATTATTTTATTCTACCTCGCTTGCTTCAAAGGTTGATGTGGTGGTTTGGCCAACAATAGAGTGAGGGTTTGGTATGGATAAACAACAATTCTAGGTTTGATTCTCAGCCCTAAAATTTTTACATATTTTTAATGATAATTTTATTATTTTATTTTATTTTAATGCACACATAACAAGAAACTTTGAAACACAATATCTTCCAAACTTTAAGTCTAATCAAGACGAAATTTGTACGTCTTGATGAGTACTGTGCATCTTTGTCTTACCAACATCTCTTACAATTAATGAATCTTGATGAGATGAAATCAAATCTTTAGCGATAGTGATATCCATGAAAGAATTTTGGTGGGATCTATATCTTTTGTAGATGCCTAATCCCGTGAAATTAATGGAATGGTATCTTTCGACTTACAAAAATCATCTTGGACATGTGGTGCAAATGTTGGTGGTCCATGATTCTTCATACATCATGGCTCCATGGTTCATTGTTAGGTTGTAGTCAGCCCATGCTTCTGAATGGCCCTTAGGTCATGGTTTACTTTGATATCAATTGTGACAGCTTGTCCTTAGATGTTATGGCAAACATCAAACATATGTTATATTAAACATTATGCATAAGAAGACAATATACCAAACATCAAATATATGTAACATTCAACATTATGCGTAAAAGAAATAATAGAAAGAAAATAATGCTTTATTGATATGAAATAGTGTATCTGGATCATGCTTTGAGAGTATTTCTTTAGCATCTATCCATTAGAGGCAATCCAATACTACCACCACAATCATACCTACAACTTGGTCAGAAGAGATGGCCAATCCACTTCTTGTCCTGCTTCACCCAACTCCTGTGACTTGCTTGTACCAGCTCCACCACTCCATGCTTGGCACAACCTCTCACTACGAGTATAAATGTCTTAAGTCAAACTCCCAAAGGTTACCTCAAGAGTTATATCCGTTATTACAATGCACCATATCTGGTCTTAATTAAAACTATCATTTTGGGTCTTATTACAATAATAATAACACTTGTTATGAAGAGGTACCATCTTCGTTATGTAGTAGCATCATTTGGAAATAGGGACGTGACAAGCCTCTTTAATAGTCTTTTTTTATTCTAGAAAAAGTCATTTCATTTTAATTCTAAATCAAAATGTTAAATAGTTTTCTTATTTCATTGGGCATTGAGGGTTTAAAACATATCCATTTTTGATGCATTTTGTTTTGGGTCAAAATTAAATGTCATCCCAATAAAATGAGTTTGGCTACATGACTTATTTTTCATCATTTAGTCTTACAAGAGCTAAATAACTATCTATTTGCAATTTCTTCATATCATCTTTTATTGTTCTCTCTCCTTTTTATATATATTAATTGGTTTATTTGTAGATGGCTTTCATAAAATAATAATGTACCAACCTTTGCAAATAAAGATTTAAAAAAATCATCATAATATAGCCAATGCTTATATAGCTACTTTCATTTTATTCAAATCAAGGTAGGATACAAAGAGGATGATGATCATAATATAGCCAATGATAGGTGACTCAAGTGATTAGCTCATTGACTTAGTTGGCAAGAAATTGTTTGTTCATGTGATACTTAGGGAATTGTTTTGGCCAAAAGGACAACTACCAATGGTATTCTATCACACCTTATGTTTTTCAAAGTTGGAGTTCTACCAGACATTCTTTATTACATTCTATTTAGTATACATGGGACCCACTTGACTTCTTAAAGGCCTTTATGTCACGCATATGATATATAAATGCTGCCAATTCAGCATATGGAATCCACTTAACTTCTTAAGGCCTTAATATCATGCATTTAATATGTCAATGCTACCAACTTAGCATATGAGACCAACTCAACTTATTAAGGCATTAATGTCATGCATATAATATGTCAACATTGCCAACTCAACACATGGGGCTCACTCAACTTCTTAAGGCTATAATGTCATGCATATAATATGTCAACGTTGCTAACTCAACACATGGAACCCTAAATTTCTTAGTTTTAAAGTGAATCTTTCTTTCACATCAAATGGTCTAGATGGTTTTGAGGATTATATGCATGTTTATGACATGAATGATAAAATACATATGCATAATATAAGGATGTTATTAAAGATGCAAAGACCTATTGTTACGTGCTTCACTAATAGAGAAACCAATGGATTCATGATTGCTAAAGATGATGAAGGAGATTTTGAGCAATTGTTGTTATTATGTAAAATTTCAAGAGCCATACTCACAATTAATTTATAGACAAATGTACCTTTATTGAATGGAGCTCTTGGCACACTAGTTAAATAGTTTATTATTTGGGGTAAAATCCACTAGACTTACCATCCTATGTTCGTGTGAATTATGAATTTTACATTGGTTGTAAATTTGATGAGTATAATCCTAAACATATGCTTGGTAGTTTGGTCATTAGAGGAGGATCTTGACAGCTTCCCTTATGATTGGCATGTATAGTAATAGTCCATAAATCATAGGGAATGAAATTAGATAAAGCATTTGCTGATGTGGAATGGAAAGAAATAATAGGTCTAGTTTTTGTAATACTATTTAGGATGAGGATTGTTAATTCTTTGAACATTCATTTGCTTTTTTCTTTGCAATGATATAGGAAAAATTTAGCAATAGAAAACCTTCAATCTAAGCTTGGAGAGGAGACACTTTTTGTTGAGTTTGAAAAAAAATAGATTATCTGACTTTGGTTTTCTTCATAAGCATAAATTCTTCTATTATAAAACATAACAAAATCTTTTTTTAAAAAAATAAAGAATGTTCTTTCTCTTCTTGATTTATTAATTGCATAATTAGTTCTTACATCTTTCTTTGTTGTATTGTTTAATTTTTTCATATGTAAGTTCAAATCCATGACCTACCATCTAATGTTATTATGAATTTTGATCCCTATATTAGTTGTCTAATTAATGAGTATAATCCTTAATAAGTGCTTATTATTCTGGTCATCAGAGAAGGATCTTGGCAAATACCCTTACAATTGGCATGGATAGTAATGGTCCATTAATTGCAAGAAATGATATTATATAAGGCATCTCTTAATTTGGGAACGAAAGAAATTACAAGTGTAACTTTTGTGGCACTATTTAGGCTAAATACCATTGATTTTTTAAAGATTCATTTGTCTCTTTTTTCTTCTTTTTTTTTGTTGCAAGGATATAGGAAAATTTTAGCAATGAGAAATCTTCAATCTAGGCTTGCAAAGAAGGGATGTTTTATTGAGTTAGAAGAAATATAGATGATCTATGTCTTTTGTTTTATTTAGTTGTATGGATTCTTCTATTATAATACATAATGGTATATTGTTCTTTTGAATAAAGAATGTTCATTCTTCTTAATTCATTAAATGCATTCTTAAATCCTACCTCTTCCTTTGTTATATTATTTAATTTTTTCATACGCAATTTTAAATCCTTGATCTATTTATTAATCAACTCAGTCATGTTCATGTTTCTACAACTATTTAAATGATGTTACAACTATTATTTGGATTTTAAAAGATATTGGAAATTCTAATTTTAATTCTTAAGTTTCTAGGATAGAATGCCATTCAGCACCACTAGCTTAGATATATATTATATATATCTCTATAGTTTGGCCCACAAGATCTACATTGAAACACTATCATTAGGCAAGGAATAAGCCTTTCTCGGTCTAGTTATTTTGGTCATGAACCAGCCTGTCAATGATGTGTTGTGAATATACTGGTGCTATTTATTAATCATTTTTTCAATTCCTAGATGTCCACTATAACTAAAATTATCATATTGGTTCATTATTTAGAAACATAATCATTGATATTCTTGGTTCATTATTTAGAAACATAATGATTGATATTCTTATCCGAAGATACTGACAAAGCCGAACTACACAGCCAAGAAAAATTTTTCAGCCCTCCGGATGGATTCTGCCGGAATCACCACTGCCCGTTGCCAGCAACATTGATAGTTTCAAAAAACAACGTGGTCTTACCTTAGTGGTAAGACTTTTTTGAAATTCCAGAAACGCTGTCAGATATTCACGTATCGCCTTATCAGCATAGATTACAACCTAAAAGTTAAGAATGTAAAAAGCAACGAAACTGAATGTAAAAATGCCAGTAGATTTCCATGCAAAACTGTACAAGTTTTAGTAAAAATATATTGAATCCGGCTATTCAACATGTACAAAATCGTCTATCCCTTTAAGGATATATATAGTTAGCTCATTTCTGTTCCGATAAATAGCTAAACATATTTTTTTTTAGGTGAAGAAAAATAAAAGATGAAAGGCACTCTGTTGGAAAAACACTTTGACTTAAAATTCAACTTCAGACCTGCTATAATTGGAAAATATATTTTACCACTAAATCAACAAGTCTTGGTAAATATGTGTTCCTTAGATTGTGTTTTTTTGGCAGGGCTTTAAATAACTGGCGATGGCGATGAAAAATTTGAAAAGATAAAACATTTGCTTTCACATTGCAGTGTCATGTGGCAGAGTACACTGGGTGAAATGTTTTCTTTAGTGTTTTTATAGTTGCATTTTTAATGTTTGAATTTGTAATTTTTCTTGTCTTCTAAATCCTAAAAAATTCAAGCCATTCAGTTCTTTTTTTCCTTTTGTTGTTACTCGGGTTATTCAAAAACTTTCCAAAAGTCCATGATCTCTTGATGAACCTGGCCATGATTCACGGCTGGGAGAAAATGGAAAGATTTTCTGTGCTTATCATGGAAAAGAAAAAACAATTTTAGCTGTAGGATGATATCCAAAGTTTATATCTGCTTCGTGTACAAAGACCCGTGATTTTCGTCCCTCAAATTTGGCAAATTGAACGCGTCAAAAATCTACGAGTCTATATACATGCAAGGGGCCTCAAATGATTGCTGAAAGCCTTCAGTCGCTGCAAAATTATCAGTTTTGTATTTTAATTTCCTAATTTCTATTTGTTAGTTGAATGTGTCGTCCAAAATTTATAATTCATAATCTCTTATTAATGATAAAAATCTTAAAACAGGTTTATACGTAAATATCAATTGCACTATGTTTTGGATACAAAAATTATATGAACTTTGTATTTCAAAGTAATTTTGAAATTGTTTATCTAACGAACCCACGGATTTGCTGATGTTTTGACCAACTTTCTTTGCAGAGTTGAATAATTTTTACATTCTAAACAATGCCTAACTTGTGTTTAAAGTAGTTAAGTGGTTTATCCTTAAAAAATGAACTACTGCTGCTTTAAAAATTGTGCAAAAACAGAACTACGGTTATAACTTTAAAATGACACCATACTATATGAATAGAGGGACAAATGCTTAAATGTCTAAATCAATAGTCAAGTTTTTGACATTCTGACTATTTTTGCATCCATTCATAGTAGTAGATGGGTAGGAACACCTAAAAAGTTTGAATTGGTAGTAAAGATTTTGATATTGGGTTAAAGATTTTGATATTGGGTTAAACTGATAAACATGACACATGAATTGGAGACTTTCTTCGTCATATTTAACGGTCTTCGTCATATTTAACGGTTAAAAAGACCTTTTGACCTTTAACAATACCATGGCATCTGTACGTCTTGTAACCTAACATAATTTTTATGGAAGAGCTTGTTTCGGGGAGAATGTCAGGTTATCATCCATTGTTTGTAAACATTCCAATTAAAAATGTGAGTGAATGCATAAAGGAACCAGTATCAGACAATGTAGCTTGACGGAAACACCTAACAGAATTCAGCATTCAGTCATTTTGTGCACTTGAAAACTAGCATTTATAATGACCGGTGACGGTTAACCTGTATTAACTTGATTAATGTTGCATAAGCATGCAAATATTTGTTAGTCCAAGCAAATATGGATCCCTTACTAGGTTGAAGAAAAATCCCATTTTGTCATGCCCACCTAAAAATGCAGAAAGAAAATTTCTTAAATTATTTCTATTCTCCTTAGCTTTATCCCCTAAAATATTCATATTATCATTAGCGCAGCATGACCATGATAGATTTAGATATCACTGAAATAAGATAAATCTTCAAAAACTATAGATTGCAATTGATGTTTAAAAGCGTAGTAAAAAGTTCTTAATCACAGATATAGTTTTCAAAGTTCGGAATCACAAGTTTGTTATTATAGCTATAAATCAGACACTCCTGCAATCATTCCTTTTTAACACTAATCCCTACGTAAAAGATAGGCCCTATCCATGCTTCTGCAATACCTAATGTTAGAAAACTAAACCTGTTGTGTTACCAATCAAATGCAACCCAGCGTGACAAACATTTCTGACACAGATAGAACCCAGCATCAGCCAGGGTGCAAAATTTTTGAACATGGAAACGGTTTTATAGCCTGGCTGATAGGACCAAAAGAATAGCAGTACCTTCTATTTAAAAGGTCTAGCAATTTTAATCTTTCTAAATATCCATGCAAAACCATGGCTTGCATCCAGAACTGCAAATTCCAAAAAAAAAAACAATTAAATTAAACTGCATTGCCGACAGCCTTATTGTTGAAACCCCAGTTAAAAAAATTACATCTGAATAACACATTTGGCGTTTCTCCCCCTTAGTAATTGCTGGGCCAAGAGGCCATAAAACAAATTGACGGTATGCAGTTAAACCACCTGCGACAGCTTATTTCCATCTCTATCAAAAGAATTAATGAAAAAACTCAAAAAGAATGGTGTTGCATGGACTGTGTAAGAACCCAGAACCAGAGAGACTCACCAAAATCCATTTTCACAGAAAGAAAGAAAAAAAATCCCCCCGGTGAATAGAACACCCACAAAAAACAAATAATTGCAGAAACAGCAACAGTGTCTTGTATTGCTCGTTCTTAACGATCATGATGAGGGATTTGGCGTTGCAGAGTGAGATAAAAGTGGTGTTCCTTCCAGCAACCTTCATCAAAGTTCTGGGAATAGCTCATTGGATCGTAGCTGAAGTTAAAACCCCCTTTTTTGCCCTTGCCCTTGACCTTGCAATTCTTGTTCCTGGTGCATTTTCTGTGCAGGCCATTCAAAACTTTTGAATTCAAGACGTTGCCGATGGAGAGAAATGTATTGCTAGCCCTGTTGTACATCCACCAACAAGCATTATCCAACTTCTTCTGCATCCCCACCACAGGAAAATAGCAACAGCAGCAATCTTTGCACTCATTTTCATCAGCAAAGGGTTTTAGAGGAGATGAATCAGAGGAGGACTGAATGCTCAAAGCAGGAGAAACAAATGTAGCAGCAGCGGCGGCAGCCATTGCAGCAGAGACTGAGATTGAGACCGAAATTCAGACTCAAACTCCAAGCAGAAGATGAGATTGAGACTGAAACTCCAACGAGAAGCTGTGTGTTGTTATGTAAGGATGATGAGGAACCCTAAATCTAGGATTCTAAATGGGGATTAGAATTTGGCTACATAACCCAAAAACAGTCCCACATTGGCATGACTTTGGGGCCGTTTTTGAGTAGATTTGTTTGATGGGTTGGCAAATTTGGGGATTTGGGGTCACTTCATATCGAGTGGGTTGGGGTTATGGCTGTTGCTTCCCATCACAACATTCATTTATTTGCTTTAATTGATTGGCGTCGGTTGGGATATTGAGTTCTTCCAAAATGCAACCAGGAATCCAATGTTCACAACGGCAACACCAGCACTGAAAAAACAACACAATGGGTTTCTCCGCTCCCACTCATAATTCTATCTATTTTCTTGGTCAACATGAATTCAAGCGATAATTGCAGTTAACGCCAATGATGCTGCGGTTGCATTTGTTTATCATGAAGTTGTTGGATCTTTTTTGGCAATAAAATATATATTACAGCTCAGAAAATATAACAGCATGCCATGTCATGCTGGCTGGCGTGGGCCCATGTTATCCTCTTTCTTAACGTTTTGGCCGGCAAACATCACCGAAGTTGGGGAATTTGTCTTGTGTTTTGGCTTCTGTTTCTGGATTTAGATAGGGTCCATATCACAACACATGGATAAGGATAACGATTACTTTTGCAAGGAGTGAATTATGATTTAAACGTCTCGCAAAGAAATAATATGCAACCCATAGACACTGCAAAGTATCACGTTTGAATTGCATGGTGGACCACAAGTGCTATTTCTTGTAACTTGTGTGAATCTCGTTGGGATCCACCTTTTTTTTCTTAGAAAAAAAACCAATAATAACTCCGTATAGCTTTAAAAAGATGTCTTTAATTTTGGAATTTGTGGGTTTCACATATTATTCGTATCTTTATTCATTCGAAACCCCAAAAAGATCTCATGGTTTAGAAATTTGTAAGTTTTATGGGTTATATAATTTTTATTACTTTTTTTAAGTTTTCATTTTATTAGCAAGTCAATATAACGTAGGTACTTAAGCATTGATTGTTGGTTAGTTATAAAGGTTGTAAAGCTCTATAATCAAAAGTATTAGGTTGAGCTCATTACACTTACTATGCTGTTAGCCTAGGGGTGTGTGCTAGGCATATTTGCATACTTAATCTAACTTTACCCTCACCAAAATAATAATAATAATAGTTGAAATATAGGTACACTCAAAGATAAATGGTCCAATTAGAACTTTATAGCTTAACATTGCCTACTAGAATCTAACTTATAACTTTGAATTTCCAAATCAAGAGTCTTACTATTAGGCTAGCACCTCATTGTTGTACAAAAAAGGTGTTTATAAACTCCTACTACAATGATAGTAGCATGGTGACCAAACCACCACACTATAAAACTATACTTGATTGTGTAATTTGCACAATGGGGAATGGGATGTGAAGGAAATTTAGGTATCCTTATAAAATTTGGAAGAAATTACAAATATTCAAATCCATAACTTATTGACTGACCAAAAAATATGATTACAATTAAGATACTACCTTATTCATAATTTTTGAAACTTCAAATTAAAGTATTTTTAATTTTTTTATTTTCATTAATTGAGAAAGTTTTAAAGGCATTCAAACTTCTATTGTAAAATTAATAAAGGAAACCTAATTACTGCAGAGAATATGCCTTGTTGGTGGTGCAAAGGCTACTTCCCTTTCGGAATGAAACCCTAAAAGAGTATGGAGATCATTACAAGTTCCATGCTATCTTAACCATCACACAAAGAACTACATGGTCCTCATTTCTTGTGTACTACATCACATGAATATGTAGCCTTGCAAAGGAGCTTTAGCTCTGATGCTTAGGTGACTGCTCTTTTCTATAAAGCAAGGCTTAGGACTAGATGTATTAGAGTTAGAAGACATCTTAGCTTTCTTAAAGGAACAATATATTTAAGTGTATGCTAGTACTCTCTATGGTTATGCATGCATCTATCTCATTGGTCTTGTCACTTATATGATTCTCTAAGGTACGCAACTTACACTCCTAAGCTTTGGACTAATGTGTGTCATGCACTTATGTTGTGCTGACAAGTGTTGTAATCATTAAGGCATAGTCCATCTTAAGTTCACTCTAGAACACTTAGCTACTTTAGGACTCAAGGGTGGTGCTAAGAGGCACTTCTCCAAAGTAGTGATGTTACACTTAGTATTAGAGCCAAGGTTTTGATTCAAGTAGAAGATGTATTCCAATACTTGTAACAAGCTACTATGTGTGTTAGACAATATGGGTGGAGGAAAAAAGTTGATCCTAGTCTCCATCTTGCTAAGGATCCAATCATGGAAGAGGAACTAATATAAGATGAAGAGTCAGAGGAATACAAGATTGATGAGTGGCGAGGTACCCCTACACTCAACCATACAAATACGAGCGTTACACGTGCGATCCGGTCGAACTCCATAGACGGACTAGTTGTGGCACNGCTACTGGGTTACCAAGTAGTCACACTTAAATGCTTGTGATTAAGTCGTACTCATTCCGTGTTACTAGGAGATAAGGGTGAGAGATATTAACTAAGAAAGCAGTAAATAATAATTAATTAAACTAAGTGAATGTTGCAATGATGAAGTGATCTCAATCTTTATTTTCGGTCATGTGCATGTCCAAGTACGTCACACTCGAATAAAGGATGTCGTACAATTACAATCACCACACTGCGGGCATGCACTGAGAAATAATTCTAACTCTAAGAAGGAAAAACTGCAAGAGTCTGGGTAAGGAACTAAGAACTAGATGATAAACAAGGGAGAGCCACCTCTTATTTACAGAACTGGCGACGGGCTACGATATCGCGTTGGCTGTGATATCGCTAATGCGATATCTTGTACGCGATATCACGCCGGCTGTGATATCGCGGATGCGATATCGCGGGTGTGATATCAAGGGTGCGTTATTCTAGGTGCATTATCGTAGCTGTCAACAAATTCATGACTCATCAAAGATAGATAAGTAAGCTGAAAAGATGCAAGAACTATGGGAATAGTTATTGCAAGTAGACAACATAATCATGTGTTGTCTACCAACAAATGAAAAAGCTCGAATGATTTAAGAGTTGGTTGATCTCATGCTAGTTCCTTTCTTACAAGAGTTGAGCTTTGGCACCAAACACAAACTTACTTTCACTCAAAACTTCATTATAGGAAACAAGGTGGAGCATCTCAAGGATGATATTGATGATTTTTAGGTTACTATTTAGGAGCTCTAGGTTGAAGGATAAGAGTTGATAGTGCTAGTAGAAAACTAATGAGCATTGATAAATATCCAACAAGTACTAATTGAGAGTTAAGAAAATAAAAATAAAAACTTGAAAAATAAATTGTTTATGCAAGCTAGAAACCAAGCTAGTCAATTCTCAAGTTCTAGCCTAATGATCAATAGGTATCCCCTATCCCTAACCATACAAATCATAAGTGTTCACATGCACTAGTCAAATTTTGTGGACAAAACTAGTATGATATTTAGATCGTTAAGTATTGATCATAGGTCATTGTCTTCCTACTTGGACTAGTGGTAGCTTTGTCACATATGGTTTAGTCCAAAGTAAGATATATGATTATGATATCGTTGGGCCTTAAACTAAACTAATCAATAAATAGAAATTAATTATTTAATTTAATTACCAATACAATTAAATCTAAAACTATCCTAAGGATAATGAGTGTCCATTCCCAACTGATGAGTCACGATATCAGATCCCCAATATCGAACCCTCGATATCGGGTACACGGTATCGAAGGTGCCAAAGCAATATAAGACATGCGATATCGGAGCTTGTCTCGTCACCTATAAATAAGAGACAAGGGCACTTAATTTTGCAGTTAGTTTTTCTTAGTCCCATACCCTAACTCTTGCAATTTTTTCCTTTTCAGAGTTAGAATTATATCTGAGTGCCCATAGTAAAAGTCATAAAGTGAATGGATCTTTATTTAAGCATTGTGTACCTGAGCACACCTTGTGTCCGAAAATAAAGATGAACTTTGTGATAAACCTTGCAACATTCAGAATAGCTCATTTATTTCATTTAAAGTTATTTACACTTATTTAACGCTTTCCTTAGTTAATTGATGTTGTTTTTATAGAATTATTCATTTTCAACAAGTAAGCACACTTAGTACGACTAGTTCGAGCATATGTGGAACACTTGGTAACCCAATAACTACTAGTGTTTGGTAATCCCAATAGTGTTACACTAGTTCAGGATGTATCTGGCAAGTGGGAACAAATACTAGTGTTAGGACTAGTTGGAGCATAGTTGATTAGTTAAACTAAATTAGTTACTCCCTTATTTCATTTCTCCATTTTAAGCATCAGGAACATAAAACATAAAAAAACCATAAAAATCACATACCTCAAGTTTACTTAACCATACAATCGTGTTGTACAAGTAAGCTTGGGAAGACAACAATCGCATAACCCATCCTTGTTTTGTGAAGGCACATAAGCACTTAGTCCTTGGAGTTTGATTGGATCATGCGTGAACACTCGTATTCGTATGGTTGAGTGTAGAGGTACCTCGCCACTCCTCATTGGTGCTATTTCTGGGGACTTTGTTGTCTGTGCACTAATTAGAACTTAGGAATCTTCCCATCATTGGAACGAACCCTTAGGGTTAGTGACCCTACAATCATAAAAAAAAGAATTATTGCACACTGAATAATCAATCATGTCTCCTTCTTCTTATGAGAGTGCTTCTCTGCCTAGGTTCGACACAATGAACATTTAGAGGCATAATACACATGACGATCCGCCAGTGCCCCAACAATTTTGCATGGTATACACTCATCCTGATGAGTATATACCAAACTTTACCTTTATCCTCCACCAAGACGAATAACTGCATTGGTGTGATTTAGAAGGTAACATAGTGTTACCTCCCGATCACTCCATCCTAAGCATGCTTCTTCCTGCTCTCACACGAATTGGTATGCAGCACTTATAGGCAGAATACATTGTGCATGAACACGACTCGAGAGATTATCAACCTATAGAGGCACAATGTCAAAGGGACCTACAATAGGAGAAACATTACAAATCTATGAAGGGAAAGTGATCTCAGGATGTCCCATATGTTCTAAGTGAAAACGAGGATGGTGAACCTGCCTCAGGAAATTTTCCACAAAACGATGTTCCTCCTATTGACTTCGGTCAAGGAGTTTTGTATTAGAATCTTCACTCAACTATTCATAACCCAAGTTCTGATACCAATGGACACAAAGGGTCCGAAAAAGGAACATGAACATGTGACAATGATGGAAATTCTGATCGTAACCGCGACCAAGGCCACGACCACCGAAGAGAAAGTAGTAGGCACCATCATGGTGCCAGTCCTCCTTCCTCTTCATCTTCATCATCTCCTTCCCCCTCTCCTTTAGGATCTAAATGTAGTCGTAAAGGGAAAGAACTTGAGGACAATGGTAAGTGGAATAGGGATCATAGACAAAACACGAGGGCATTCCAAAGAGACACATCACAAAAGAAGAAAGAGTAGGGAATAGCATAGGCATCATAGATTCCATAGACAATACGATCACGATGAGCCCCTACTCATCCCCCAAAGTATGTTAGATATAACTTAGGCCATTAGAATTCCAACAAGGCACCAAAAATATAGTAGGATCAAAAGACTAGACATGAATAACATCCCACAATTTGAAGGGGAATACCATGCTGATCCTCAAAACCATCTACAAGCATTTCACAATGCATGTGCCTTGTAAAATATAGAAAACGAGTGGCAAAAACTCAAGTTGTTTTCGCTGACACTGATCAAGGAAGTAAAAAGCTGGTACCAATCCCTAGAACTGGAATCCATTCATCGATAGTACCATGTTAGAGTTATTCAATGATAAGAATCAAACGTACTCTCAAGTATCCAACCTATGTAGGAAAATCCAAGGATGGAAACAAGGAGGACAAAAACCCTTGGATGCTACCATGGGATGATATTATGCATTATTACATCCTTGCCCTAGCCATGGTTACTCGCAAAGGAAACAACTACGCCACCTTGTGGATGGGCTTAGGTACGAAACATGAAGAACCCTTGGGACTTATGCCCAAGGAAGACTATCTGAGCTCCAAGCCCATCAAATACAAAGATTTTTGGAGCAAGTTTCCAAGGAGGAAGGTGAGTTAAGGAAAAGAGAAAGTGTAGAGGAATACAACAGAGATCCTTCCCTTCAAAAGAAGGAAGTTAGATTTTGTAAAGATGAAGAAGAGTCACCACTTGAAGAGATGGTGAATAGGAAGAATTTTCCCATCCAAGAATTTGCATCAAAAGTATCAGCAAAGGTAGATCCATCATGGAATTCCCTAGATGATATATTTCAAACCTTTCGAAAAGTAGTAGAGGATTCTAGAGAGCAAAGTAGTGACTAAGAGAGAAGGAAAAAGAAAGAAGCTGAATATGCATGTAACAAGGGTAAGGGCAAAGTTGCCATCATTGAAGAGGTTGTGGATTCAGACACAGAAGATGATGGTGGATGTGAGATATGCCAATATGACCATCCTAAGGGGTGTTTCCCAGTAGTGTCACATCTACAAGAGTTTGGGGTGTATGCACTAAACCCACGATTAAACAAATGGTAA
>MNCI01034067.1:13847-57386 GCA_015680685.1 Gnetum montanum | reverse complement strand
CATTACCACCTGCTCCAACTATGTAGGGTGAGCTTCCTGCCCAGCTGCAGCAACGTAACACTATAAGGGCTGTCAAATCTCAACCTACTATTGGTTTGGATAATCGATCAAAGAAGAGAGTTTTCTTTAGAACCAATAGTCCAACCAAGTCCTTACAATCACAACCAACCAATTCTCCAAACGCTTCACCACCATTCAAATCTTTGGAGCTTCCTTTGAACTAAAAACCATGCCCAACACATACTATCATGTTAACCCATGTAATCACCAATTGGATCAAAGCTAGCCATCTTCCTAGGAAATTCTCTAATTCTGGAAGTCCTCTTATATATTTGCAAATCGCTGGGAATGAACCTTGCAAAGCTCTTTTGGACTCAAGTTCTAGTGTGAACTTAATCTCTTAAGAAATATACAAAGCCTGGAACTTGCCTCCACTAAAAAAGAGTAACATTCAATTAGAGTTGGCCAACCAGTCCATCACTATCACATTAGAACTAGTAGAGGACATTGTCACCGCTGTTTATGGATGGTCGTATCCAGCAGATTTCTTAGTGATCCAAGTCAACAAATGTAAGGGAGACTTCTCAATCATTATGGGAAGAGCATGGCTAAGAAAAATTGATGTGTGCCTAGGAATACATGACCTTTCCCTAGAAATCTCAAAAGAAAATACATTTGGAAAGATCCAAAAGAAGAAAGTTCCATGCATCGCATACAATGATACAAGGTGTAACTACGTGCAAAAGTCCTGCTTTGTACAACGTTTAACATTGCCTACATAGAACTAGTGTGCACAAGTAATGGATATACAAAATGCCTGTATGCAGCAACCATAAGACAGAAAGGCACCCAGTGGCTGACAATTGACCAAAATAGCAATTCAACTATATGCATGGAACCAACTAAGAGCTTGACTTGCACCTATATCGATAGCATAGATACATTAGAGCAAGTCCATCGCCAACTTCCAAGTCCTGACATTGAGAATATCAACTGGGGGAAGTTAGAAATTCTTAACGAGTTTAAGCAAGAGCCCCTTAAGTTAAAACCATTACCCACCGATATGGAGTATACATTTCTCAGGAATGAAAAATTGGTAATCATTAATGCTAAGCTCGCTTCTCAACAAAAAGAAAGACTACTGAAGATGGTAAACAACTGGTCAAAAGCCTTTGCTTGATCATAGCCTAAATTAACTAGAATAGATCCTAGGATATGCCAACATAGAATTTACATTGACCCCTCCATGAAGCCTCGATGACAATTGCAAAGGCAACTGAACCCAAAGCTTAACCAAGTGGTTAAAGAAGAAATTGAACAACTTCTAAAAGTTGGGTTCATCTACCCCATTGCTGATAGTGAATGGGTTAGTCCATTGGTCATTCTGCCTAAAAATGGAGGCAAATGGAGGGTGTGTATAGACTTTAGGCTATTAAACATGGCAACATTTAAAGACCATTTCCCATTACCATTCATTGACCAAGTCTTAGATACCATTGTAGGGCATTGCTACTGTAGTTTTCTGGATGGTTACAGTGGGTACAATCAAATTCAAATAGCATCATAAGACCAAGCCAAGACTACATTCACAAGTCCTTGGGGGACATTTGCATATAGGCAGATGTTGTTTGGCTTGTGCAATGCCCCAACAACATTTCAACATCTAGTTCTAAGTACATTTTAGTAGCAAATAGGAAATGGTGTGGAGGTCTTTATGGATGATTTCTCCACCTATGGAGTAGACTTTGAACAAGCATTGGAATGATTAGAGCAAGTATCAAAACAATGTGTAGAAACCAACTTAAGGCTCAATTGGCAAAAAATCCATTTAATGGTCTAAGAGGGCATTGTATTAGGGTATAAGATTTCACAAACAAGGATAGAGGTAGACCTTGAAAAAATTAAAGTCATCCAAGGAATCACTCATCAACCTAATACTGTAAAAGATATCTGATCATTCCTTGGACATACTGGCTATTATAGACGCTTCATTGAGAAATTTCTGAGGATTGCAAAACCATTGGTAGAATTAACAAAGAAGGACATAGCCTTTGAATGGACCAAGGAATGTAAGCTATCTTTCCAAACCTTAAAGAAAAAGCTCGTAGAAACACCCATTCTACAAGCTCCTGACTGGTCCAAACCATTCCACATAATGACTGATGCATCCAACTTTGCTTTAGGAGCCATAATTACATAGTTAGATGACCAAAAATGACCCTATTATATTCACTGTGCAAGTCGCAGTATTACTGGTGCACAACTTAACTATATCACAACAGAAAAAGAGTTAATGGTTGTGGTGTTTGCACTAGAAAAGTTTAGGCACTATGTATTGGGCTATAAGATATTTGTACACACAGATCATAGTGCAATACGATTCCTAATGAATAAACCAATGGTGAGCCCTTGCATCATATGATGGCTCGTGATCTTACAAGAGTTCAATCTTACGATGATTGATCGTAAAGGCACCAAGAACGTTGTTGCTGATCATTTATCCTAGTTACAATGGGACAAAAAAGAGGACGAATATCCAATTTTTGATCATTTCCCTAATGAACTCCTCTTTGCAGGTGTAATAAATAATCAATTACCCACCAATAAAAATTGCTATAGTAGCATTCTCACTTATTTGCTTACATAAGAGACACCATAAGGGCTAGACATTAAAAACAAACAACAGTTTTGATGAGCGGAAAGGTACCTCTATGCTCAACCATAGGAATACAAGCATTTCACGCATGATTCGGTTGAATTCCAAGGACTAAGTGCTTATGCGCCGTTGTGGAACAAGGACGGGTTGGTTAATCATTATCTTCCCAAACTTACTTGTATGTCACGATTGTATGGTTAAGTAAGATTGAAACATATGATTTTTATATCTTTTATGTGTTTTTATGTCCTATGTTAATAAGGGAGGAGAGAGATAACTAAATGACTAATTTAATTTGACTACTGATTAACTAGGCTTTAATTAATCCTAACACTAGTATCCATTCTCACTTGCTATACACATCCTGAACTAGTGCAACACTACTGGGATTATTAAACACTAATCGTTATTTTGTTACCAAGTATTACATGCATGCTCGAAGTGATCGTACTATGTGTGCTTACTTAAGAGAGTTGTAGGGTGAGAGAGAGAGAGAGAGAGAGCATTAATTAACTAAGGAAAGCATTAAATAACTGAAAATAACATTAATTAATCTATTCTGTATGCTGCAAGGTTTATCATAAAGTTTTTCTTTATTGTTGTACACAAGGTGTGCTCAGGTACACAATGCACGAATAAAGATCTGTTCACTTTATGACTCCTACTACGGGCACGTAGAAATAATTCAAACTCTGGGAGGAAGAAAAGGCAAGAATTTGGCCAAGGGTCTAACTAAATATATTCAAAACTAAGTGTGCCCACCTCTTATTTATAGGCAAGGAGATAGGTCCTGATATCAGGTATCCAACATCGCATGGTAGGCTCCAATATTGTGGACCCAATATCGCGGTTCATCATACCCCCACGACTAAATTAAAACTTATCCTTGAGTTCCTTACAAAATATTGGGGAGGTATGGGATTATTAACTAAATGACAACTGACGATGGAATGGGATGACAGACTCAACATGCCCAGTGAACGAATCAATAAGCATATTACAACATTAGTGTTCATGACCATTGTGGTGAACACTCATACATAAATGACATCCAAGCCTTTATTTCATAGCTTAAAGAAAAATAGAGAGAGAAAGAAGATGAAGCATGTTGCTGCCAATGCCGAGATTGTGCCTTCCATTTTTTATCCATAGCCACACCACCAAACTTGCTCCTTTCATAAATACTCCAGCTTTGGTCCATCCTGAGTGCTTCCTCTAGGCCTAGTCCATTGTTTGTATGATCACCATCTGCACACATAACACAATCACAAATGAGCAAGGATAGATAAATCACAATGTAATTGATACCTTGCCTCAATATGAAGCACATTGGCTGAGTTGTGGTTATGGCAGAAACTGGTTTGGAGATTTATTATTGGTGACTACCCAAGGTGTAGGGGTTAGTAAAATAGTAGAATGGAAAAAATTGAAAAATTTGTGCCAGGGCCTCCACAACTAAGAGCAAACCTCTAGTAGCTATAAGATGGAAAAATATGAGGAATAAGAAAGATGGAAAAAATGACAACGGCAACATCAATAAAATGGATGTCATGGATGGGGATGAAATAAAAAATGATTGATTGTAGAAAATGTTTAAGGAAAAGAAGTTAAAAATTGCACCAAAAAGAAATGCCAATGGGTCCTCCCCAAAGCAAACTCATGCCCTTTATGCCCTAAAAAACCCACAAACCAAAGAGTTCGTAGGCTCTAGGAATGTCATTTAGAAGCAAGAGTTAAAAACTTAGCCACAAGAATTCACCAAAGAAAAATAATGCATTAACCCATAGATGGACTAATGATAAAATCGGCAATCAGGTGGAAAATGGGAATAAAGATGGAGAGGAGAGAATGGAATGAAATCCCAAGAACAAGGTTTTGTAAAGTCCCTTGTGTATATCATGGTTAATGTGACTGAGTAGAGCTCATCCCAAATCTAGACTCAAACAAACCATGTCCAATCAGCTCGCATCAACACACTTGACCAATCCATCCACTTGAAGCAACAAGAATGCTTCCACAAAGAGTTATCACCATTCTGAGGAGAGCAAGATGGAGAAGTAGGAAGTGAGAAAGGGCCTTAGTTAGAAGGAACCTTTAGGCATGGGTAACATGTCTTTCTAGTTCCATAACCAGTGCTTGTAGCCCATACTTCATTATTGTGTCTAACGGGTGTGCTTTGAATTCTCACTTCTTTTTTTGCATGAGAACCACACTATGCAAACACTTATTTTTATTCACTCAGCTTCTTGATATTTGAACAATGTCAGAATGGTGGAAAACAAAAGAAAAAGCATCCAAGCACCCAAGAGAATGGCTAGCACAAATACATCGAATCCCCTTGAAGTCACACCCTTTTGATCCTTTGAGTTTTTCCTTGGTTTGAAAAATACCCAACCACCAATTTATTAACAAGTTTACTTAGAAAAAAGGGATTGCNTAGAATCCCACACATGTGCCACAATGTACTAAATTTCAAACACTGTGGGAAGGACCTTATGTCATTTATGCAAATTTTTCTTCAGGGGCCATGAAAATATACAAACCTGAAAGCTTGGAAAAGAAACTATTGGTCAACGTGCAACAAACCAAACCTTTCCATGAGCTTAGGATAGCTAGTACACATGCTACCTTTGTTGGTGGATAATCCTACTCACTATTTTAGATCTCCTCCTTCCAACTCAGTCATGGGGGAGATGGCCACCTATGCCAACCATTCTAGGCCCTCAGTTCTTTTTGAATTTTTGTTTTACACATTTTTTTACNATATGAATGATGGTGTAAAACAAAAATAAGAAAATTTGGAAAAATGAGGTAAAAAAATGTGTAAAACAAAAATTCAAAAAGAACTGAGGGCCTAGAATGGTTGGCATAGGTGGCCATCTCCCCCATTACTGAGTTGGAAGGAGGAGATCTGAAATAGTGAGTAGGATTATCCACCAACAAAGATAGCATGTGTACTAGCTATCCTAAGCTCATGGAAAGGTTTGGTTTGTTGCATGTTGACCAATAGTTTCTTTTCCAAGCTTTCAGGTTTGTATATTTTCATGGCCCCTGAAGAAAAAGTTGCATGAATGACATAAGGTCCTTTCCACAGTGTTTGAAATTTAGTACATTGTGGCACATGTGTGGGATTCTAGTAGAGAACCTTATCTCCTGGTTGATATTTAACTTTCCTAATCCTTAGGTTATGACATAGTTTATTGAAGGCCTTGTGCAATTCATTAGATGATAGGGCAGCTAGTCGATTTTCATCTAGCAAGTTAAGGGTTACTAACTGTGGTTTCTGTGCTAGATCAATGTCAAGATTGAGGTCACATGTCATGGATAGTGTACAGATCTTAGTTTGAATAGGAAGTGTCAAAAAATTTTCGTACACTAACTCATAGGGAGAGTAGCCTATAGGGAGTTTCCATGTGGAGCAGTATGCCTAAAGAGCATCGTTCAGTTTAGTGCTCCAGTCTCGCCTATCCTTGCTAATAGTTCTTGTCAATATTTTTGTAATCTCCCTATTAGTGACCTCTACTTGACCATCCGCTTGGGGGTGGTATGGTGTAGTCAATTTATGCTCAACCCCTAAGCGTTGCATTAATTTCTAAAAATTTGCACTTGTGAAGTGTGTACCATTGTCTAAAATAAGTGAATGCGGCACACCAAACCTATTCATGATTTGTTGTTGAACAAATCGTGCAGTTGTAGATGATGTACAATATTTAACGCCAACTACTTCAGTACATATTGTAAGGTAATCAATGGCAACAATAATATAAGCTTTTTCACTAGACATTAGTGTAATGGACCCCATAAAATCAATTCCCCAAATGTCGAAGGGTTATAACAGTTGGATCCATTATTGTGGCCCCTCCATTCTAGTATTCATTCCCCCATCATGTTGACGGCGCTTACATTATTGGATGAATTGATGGGTGTCCCAAAACAATGTAGGCCAATAATATCCTACAAGCAAGATCTTGATAGTTGTTCGTCTCCCAATGTAATGACCCCCACAAGGACCCTGATGAGCATCTTGTAGAACTCGTAGTTGATCTATATCAGGAACACACCATTGAAAAAATCCATTAGGACACACTTTGTAAATTTGCCCATTGATCTCCATAAAGTACTTGGCTCGGTGAAGAAACTGTTGTTTCTTCTTAAGGTTTAACTCTTGTGGTGTTTGTTGGGTGAGGAGATAGGTAAGAATGCTATTGTACCGGTTTGTCTCTGTGGGTGATTGATTATTCACCACACCAGCAAAGAGGAATTCATTAGGGAAATGATCAGAAATTAGATACTCATCCTCTTTGTTGTCCCATCGTAACTGAGATAAATGATCAGCAACTACATTCTTGGTGCCTTTGCAATCAATCATCGTTAAATCGAACTCTTGCAAGATTACAAGCCATCGTATGATATGAGGTCTTACCATTGGCTTATTCATGAGGAACCAGATTGCACTATGATCTTGTATGTATATATACTTTATATCTCAATACATAGTGTCTAAAATTTTCTAGTGCAAACACTACAGCCATTAATTCTTTCTCTGTGGTAGTGTAGTTAAGTTGTACGCCAGAAATACTTCTACTTGCATAGTGGATGTAATAAGGATGCTTCTGGTCATCTAATTATGTAAGTACAGCTCCTAAGGCATAGTTGGACACGTCAGTCATGATATAGAATGGTTTGGACTAGTCACGAGCTTGTAGAATGGGTATTTCTACTAGCTTTTGTTTCAGAGTTTGGAAAGCTAATTTGCATTTCCTGGTCCATTCAAAAGGTACATCCTTTTTTGTTAATTCCACCAATGGTTTGGCAACCTTTGAAAAGCTCTCAATAAATCTCTTATAGTAGCTAGTGTGTCCAAGGAATGATCGAACATCTTTGATAGTTTCCAATTGACGGGTAATTCCTTGGATAACTTTGATTTTCTCAGGGTCTACCTCTATCCTTGTGTGTGAGATTTTGTGCCCTAGTACTACACCTTCTTGGACCATCAAATGGCTTTTCTTCTAGTTAAGCATCAAATTGGTTTCTACACATCTTTTTAACACTTGCTATAACCAGTCCAAGGCTTGATCAAATTTTGCTCCATAAGTGGAGAAGTTATCCATAAATACCTCCACACCATTCCCTATCTACTATTGGAATATGCTTAGAACTAGTCGTTGAAATGTTGCAGGGGTATTACACAAGCCAAACGACATCTGTTTGTATGCAACCGTTCCCTAAGGACTAGTGAACATAGTCTTGGCTTGGTCTTCTGGGGCTATTTATATTTGGTTATATCCACTATATCCATCCAAAAAACTGTAGTAGCGATGCCCTGCGATGGTGTCTAAGACTTGGTCAAAAAATGGCAACGGAAAGTGATTCTTGAATGTTGCCATGTTTAGTAGCCTGAAATCTATGCACACCCTCCATTTGCCTCTCTTTATTGGGCACTATAACTGAGGGGCTAACCCATTCACTATCAGCAATGGGGTATATGAACCCAGCCTTGAGAAGATGTTTGATTTCTTTCTTAACTACTTGCTTCAGCTTTGGGTTCAATCGTCTTTGCGATTGTCTTTAAGGATTCATGGAGGGATCGATGTAAATTATTTGCTGGCATATCCTAGGGTCTATTCCAGTTAATTCAAGATATGACCAAGTGAAGGCTTTCAACCATTTATTTATCACCTTCAGCGATCTCTCTTTGTTTTAGGAGTAAGCTTCGCATTAAGAATTACCATTTTTTCCATTTTTAAGGAACATGTATTCCATACCGGTGGGTAATGGTTTCAGCTCAAGGGGCTCCTACTTAAACTTCTCAAGGATTTCCAACTTCCCCCAGTTGATATTTTCAAGGCTAAGACTTGGAAGTTGGTGGTAGACTTACTTTAATGCATCTATGCTATCAATGTAAGTGCAAGTCAAACCCTCAATTGGTTCCATGCATATGATTGAACTGCTTTCTTGATTAGCTGTTACCCACTGGGTGCCTTCCTGTCATGTGGCTACTGCATACAGGCATATTTGTATGTTGATCACTTGTGCACACTAATTGCATGTAGGTAGTCCTAAACTTTGCACAAACCATGACCTTTGCATGCAATTACACCCCGTGTCATTGTATGCAATGCATGGAACTTTCTTCTTCTCGATCTTTCTGAATGTATTTTCCTTTGATATTTCTAGGAAAAGATCAAGGATTCCTAGTCACATGTCAACTATGCTTAGCCATGTTCTTCCAATTATGATTGGGAAGTCCCCCTTACCGTTGTTCACCTGAATCACTAGGAAGTTAGCTAGGTATGACCACCCACAAACAATGGTGACAATGTCCTGCACTAGTCCCAATGGAACAGTGATGGACTGGTCGGCCAACTCTAGATGGATGTTGCTCTTTTTCAATGGAGGAAGGTTCCAGGCCTTGTACATTTCTTGAGAGATTAAATTGATACCAAAACCTAAATCCAAAAGAGCTTTGCATAGCTCATTCCCAGTAATTTGTAAGTATATTAGAGGACTCCCAGGATCAGAGAATTTCTTCGAAAGATGACCAGCTTTGATCTAATTGGTAATGACATGTGTTAGCACGATCATATGTGTTGAGTGTAGTGGTTGGGTTGAAGGAGGGGTGAAGTTTTGATTGATACTGAGGCATCTAAGGAATCAACCACTTGTGATTGCAAGGGCTTGGTTGGACTGTTGGTTCTAAAGAAAGGTCTTTTCTTCATGCAGTTGTCAAAACCAATAGTAGGTTGAGAGTTAACAACCCTTGTGACATTACGTTGCTACGGTTGGGCAAGGAGTTCACCTTGCATCGCAGGAGTAGGTGGTAGTGAAGCTATTGGTGAAAGAGATGCAGTTGGATGAGAAGGATGATATGCTTGTGTAATCTTGCCCCTAGAAGAGGGAGTCCCATAATACTCATGGGCTTGGTAGTGATGTTGAGGAGTAACGTGACCAATAGAGTCACATGGAGATATTGGGTGCTGCACGTAATATCCATATGGGTCAGGTTGCCGGTAAGGATACTATTGCCTTGGTGGTGGCATTTTTCATGATTGTGGATGCTACCACTGTTGATATTGCTTAATCGGTTATGGTGGAGTTCCACTTGGATAATACATTAAGGGTTGGTGGAACTGTCATGGGTTACCTTGGGGGTAAGGTAACCTTCAGGGTGTTTGCCATTTGTTTAATCGTGCGTTGAGTGCATACACCCAAGACTCCTGCAGATGTGAGATTATAGGGCAACATCCCTTAGGATGGTCATATTGGCATATCTTGCATCCACTATCATTGTCTGTATCTAAATCCACAACTTCTTCGATGATGACAACTTTTCCCTTACACTTGTTACGTGCATGTTCAGTTTTTTTCTTTTTTCTTTTTTCACTACCTTGCTCTCTAGCCTCCTCTACTAATTTAATAACAGTTTGAAATCTATCATCTAGGGAATCCCACATTTGTTCTACCTTTGCCAATACTTCTGATGCTAATTTTTGGATAGGCAAGGTTTTCTTATTCACCATCTCTTCTAGTGGTGAATCTTACTCTCCTCTTTTGGAGGCAAGGATCTCTGTTATATTCCCCTGCACTTTCTCTCTTCCGTAGCTTACCATCTTCCTTAGCAACTTGCTCCAATATTCTTTGAATTTGACTGGTGAATCAACATCATGTGTATTATGCCTCTGATTTTTTTCTATTTTAGACCTAGGCAGTGAAGTGCTTTTGTATGAAGAAGGAGACATACTTGTCTATTCAATGTGCAATGTATTTTTTTTTCGTTTTCTCAACCAACCCTAAGGGTTCATTCCAACAATGTAAATGATTTCCTAAGTTCTAATTAGCGCACAAACAACTAAGTCCCTGACAATGGTGCCAATGATGAGCGGTGAGGTACCCCTACACTCAACCATATGAATACAAGCATTTCACGGACGATCCGGTCGAATTCCAAGAATTAAGTGCTTATGCGCCTCTATGAAACAAGGATGGGTTGGTTAATCGTTTTCTTCCCAAACTTACTTGTATGTCACGATGGTATGATTAAGTAAGCTTGAGGCATATGATTTTTATATCTTTTATGTGTTTTTATGTTATGTGCTAATAAGGGAGGAGAGAGATAACTAAGTAACTAATTTAATTTAACTACTAATTAACTAGGCTTTAATTAATCCTAACACCAGTATCCATTCTCACTTATCATACACATCCTGAACCAATGCAACACTACTGGGATTACCAAATGCTAATCGTTATTGGGTTACCAAGTATTACACGCATGCTCGAAGTGATCGTACTATGTGTGCTTACTTAGGAGAGTTGTAGGGTGAGAGAGAGATAGAGAGAGCATTAATTAACTAAGAAAGAATTAAATAACTGAAAATAACATTAATTAATCTATTATAGATGCTACAAATTTTATCATAAAGTTCATCTTTATTGCCGTACATAAGGTGTGCTCAAGTACACAATGCTCAAATAAAGATCTGTTCACTTTATGACTCCTACTGCAAGCAAGAAAAAATAATTCTAACTCTGGGAGGGAGAAAAGGCAAGAGTTCGACTAAGGGTCTAACTAACTATCTTCAAAACCAAGTGTGCCTGCCTCTTATTTATAGGCAAGAAGACAGGTCCCGATATCAGGTATCCGACATCACCTGGTAGGCTTCAATATTGTGGACCTAATATCGTGAATGTGATATCACAACCCCGATATTACGGTTCATCAAGTTTCTTCACCAAGCCAAATATTTCATGGAAATCAATGGATACCTTTATAAGGTATGTTTTGATGGCTTGGTTCAATGGTGTGTTCCCAATATATATCAATTGCGAGTTCTCCAAGATGCTCAGGAGGGCCCTTGTGGGGCTCATTATTCTAGGAGATGAACAACCATTAAAATATTGCTTGTAGGATATTATTATCCCACATTGTTCCGAGGGGCTCATCATTTCTTCCAATCTTGTGAGCATTGTCAATGTGATGGGTGAATGACTACTAGAATGGAGGGCCCACAACAATGGATTCAACCTTTAGAACCCTTCGACATATGGGGTGTTGATTTTATGGGGCCTATCACACCAATGTTCAATGAAAAAGCCTACATTATTGTTGTTGTTAACTATTTTACAAAGTGGGTAGAAGTAGCTGCTGTTACAAACTGTACATCATCTACCGCTACATGATTTGTTCAACAACAAATCATAAACAAGTTTGGCATACCTCATGCACTTATTTCTGGCAGTGGTACACATTTTATAGGTACAACTTTTCAAAAGTTAATGCAACACTTAGGATTTGAGCATAAATTGACTACACCATATCACCCTCAAGCGAATGGTCAAGCTGAAGTCACCAATAGGGAAATCATGAGAATCTTGATGAGAACCATTAGCAAGTATAGGCAAGAATGGAGCACCAAACTAAATGATGCTCTTTGGGTGTACCGATCCACATGGAAACTCGCTACAAGCTATTCTCCCTATGAGTTAGTTTACGGTAAACTTCTAACACTTCCTATCCAAGCTAAGCTCCGTACACTATCTACAGTGTGTGGCCTCAACCTTGACCTCAGTCTAGCATAGAAAAAATGGTTAATGAACCTTAACTTACTAGATGAAAATCAATTAGCTATCCTATCATCCAACAAATTGCACAAGGCCTTCAACAAGCAACGTCATGACCTAAGAATTAGGAAAGTTAGATACCAACTAGGAGATAAGGTTCTTTATTAGAATCCTGCACATGCACCATAATAAACTAAATTTCAAATGCTATGGGAAGGACCTTATATCATTCATAAAATTTTTCCTTTAGGGACCATGATGATCTACAAACCTGAGAGCCGGGATAGTAAATTATTAGTCAACATCTAGCAAACCAAACCTTTCCATGAGCCTAAAATGGCCAGTACTAACACTACCTTTATTAATGGATAACCTTGCTCATTATTTTGAATCTCCTCCTTCCAACTTAGTCGTAGGGGAGATGGACACATGCTAACCATTCTAAGCCCTCAGTTCCTTTGTCTTTTTTGTTTTACACAATTTTTTTTACACATTTTTCATCTTTACTTGTTTTTGTTTTACACCATCATTAACATTTTTACTATTTCTTTCTCTATTACATTTTTTTTTAAATTACTCTCACTCATCGTATAATAAGTTCTCATGATGGTGGATTGTACTATAATGGTGTTGATCGTTAATGTTCAGTTTTTACCTTTGACTTCTAATGTTGATGCTAAGATATCGTTTCTTTTGATAAAACATGCAATGAGTCCACGTCACCCATTCATCCATACAACTCTATCGTCTCCCTTTGTTTTGGAAATGTACTATTCCTTTTTCTAAAACAACTTATTAATGAATTGGTGGCTTGGTATTCTTCAAACCAAGGAAAGATACAAATGGATTGAAAAGGATGTGACTTCAAGGGGATTTGATGAATTTGTGCTAGCTATTCTCTTGGGTACTTGGATGTTTCTCATAGGCTTCCCACCATTCCGCTGTCAACTAATATTAGGAAGTTGAATGAATCAAATAAGTCTTTGCATGGTGTGGTTCTCACATTAAAAAAAACTAGTGGGAATTCAAAGCACACCCCTTAGACACACTAAAGAAAAATTGGCTACAAGCACTAGTTATGGCACTAGAAAGACATGTTACCCATGCCTGAGGTTTCCTCTAACTAAGGCCTTTCCTCACTTCTTGTTTCTTTATTCCTCTCTTTTTGGAATAGTGGTTGCTTTATAGAAGCATTCTTGCTACTTCAGGAGGATGGCTTGGTCAAGTGTGTTGATGCAAGGTCACTGGATGTGGTTAGTTTAATCTAGATTTGGGCTGAATTTTATTAAGTCACCTTAATCACATACTACACAAGGGACTTTACACAACCTTGATTTTTGGATTCCATTCCATTCCATTCTCTCTTTCCTTATCACATTCCATATTCCACCTCATTGCCAATTTTATGATTAGTCTATATCTTGGTTGATGCATTGTTATTCTTTGGTAAATTCTTGTGGGTAAGTTCTTAACCATTGTTTCCATATGACATTCCTAGAGCCTATAGACTCTTTGATTTATGGGTTTGTCAGGGCATCAGGGGCATGAGCCTACTTTTGGGAGGATCCACTAGCATTCCTTTTTGGTGCAATTGTTAATTTTTTTTCTTTAAACATTTTTTGCAATCAACTATTTCTCATTTCACCCATCCATGACATCTGTTTTTTTTTTCATTTTATTAGATTTGTCGTTGCTATCTCTCTCATCTTTCTTGTTCTTTTGTTTTCCACCCTATTGCTACTGGAGGTTCGCTCTTAGTTGTGGGGGCTTTGTTGCAAATTTTTCCATTTCATTACTTATCTCACACCTACACCTAGGGTAGTTATCAGTTACAAACCTCTAACCCAATATTTTCCATACCCACAACCTAGCCAAGGTGCTTCATATTGAGGCAAGGTATTAATTACATTATAATTATCTATCCTTGCTCATTCATGACTGTGTTGTGTGTGCAGATGGTGATCACATGAACAATGGACTGGGATAGGAGGGAGCACTCAAGATGGACTAGAGCTGGAGCATTTACGCAAGGAATAAGCTTGATCATGTGGCCATGGATGAACAACGGTATGCATATTTTTGACATCAGCAGCAACGCATCTCATTTTCTTTTCTCTCTCTCTTCAAGCTACCAAATGAGGGCTTGGATGTCATTTATGTACAGTGTTCACCACAATGGTTATGAACACCAATGTTGTAATATGTTTGTCAATCCATTCACTGGGAACTTTGAGTCTGTCATTCCATGTCACCATCAGTTGTCATTCAGTTAATAATCCCATACCTTCCCAATATTTTGTAAGGAACTCGAGGACAAGTTTTCATTCAGTCATGGGGGTATGATGAGTCGCGATATCAGATCCCCGATATCAGATCCTTGATATTGGGTACACGATATTGGAGGTGCCAAAGCGATATCAGACATGCAATATCGGAGCTTGTCTCATCACCTATAAATAAGAGACAAGGGCACTTAATTTTGTAGTTAGTTTTTCTTAGTCCCATATCCTAACTCTTGCAATTTTTTCCTTTTCAGAGTTAGAATTATCTCTGAGTGCCCATAGTAAAATTCATAAAGTGAATGGATCTTTATTTAAGCATTGCATACCTGAGCACACCTTGTGTCTGGAAATAAAGATGAACTTTGTGATAAACCTTGCAACATTTAGAATAGCTCATTTATTGCATTTAAAGTTATTTACACTTATTTAACGCTTTCCTTAGTTAATTGATGTTGTTTTTATAGAATTATTCATTTTCAACAAGTAAGCACACTCAGTACGACTACTTCAAGCATATGTGGAACACTTGGTAACCCAGTAACGACTAGCGTTTGGTAATCCCAGTAGTGTTACACTAGTTCAGGATTTGTTCGACAAGTGGGAATAGATACTAGTGTTAGGACTAGTTGGAGCATAGTTGATTAGTTAAATTAAATTAGTTACTCCCTTATTTCATTTCTCCATTTTAAACATCATGAACATAAAGCATAAAAAAACCATAAAAATCACATACCTCAAGTTTACTTAACCATACAATCATGTTGTACAAGTAAGCTTGGGAAGACAACAATCGCATAACCCATCCTTGTTCTGTGAAAGTGCATAAGCACTTAGTCCTTGGAGTTCAACTAGATCACGTGTGAACACTCATATTCATATAGTTGAGTGTAGGGGTAACTCACCACTCATCACCAGCTTACCGTGCATATATGGAATTACCAAGAGTCATGCTACTGGGCAAACCAAGCAATAATGTTGCTAGGATTACCAAGTGAATACATGTTTATATTTGAAACTGGTTGCACTCATTTCACTAATTAATTAGCATGCATGGAAATGTAAATATTAAGTACATAAAAAGTCATGTGCATTGAAAGTAAATCTATTCTAAGTCAAAGTGTTACAATGAATATGAATCAATCTCGATCTTATTACTATTCATAGAATGTGTCTAGGTACAATGCCACTTGAATAAGATGCTATATAATTAACTCAAATCCATGCTACAAGCACTCACTGACTATTTTCTAAGATTATGGAAGAAAGTTGCAAGCGTCTACCTATACTATTGACCAAATCATGGTCAATGCATGGTGGATGCTCACATATTTATAGGCTTTGGGCAACTTAACATCAATGCATATGCACTAATGCATCTAAGGATGTGTCAATGATCATGCATCAATGAGGCTAGGTCAAGGGGGATGCATCAACATAGTTTCTCAAAATATGATGCTTCATCATACCCCCACAACTAACGAAAAACTCATTCTTGAGTTATGAGTGAGTAAGTGAGTGCATGAGTGAGTGAGTGAGTAGAGTGTGTGTGTGTGTGTGTGTGTGTGGATGAAGTTCTATTACAAAAAATTGGTGGATGACCATGACTAGATTAGCATCCATTACAAAACTTAAGTGTCACATTACACAATTTTATTCAAGTGGATGTGTTACAATCATGACAAAAAGACTAGATAGACATTGAAGTTTATAAAATTGCAAAGTTCTTCAAAAATATACCAAAGATGAATCTTCATATTATTGCTAGCAATGGTAAATTTTCCAACCTTAATTATTATGTTGATGTTTGAGCTTTAATCCTTATATGTGCTACTTTTGTCCATGGGCATATCCTCCTCTTGGTCTCTTTTCCTTGCCTTGTAAAAAACCTTCAACCACAGGTATTCCTTTCAACATCATTTGCAATCACCAAAGGATCAACATTAGTTTTGGTAATAATTTAATTTGTTTTCCTTAATGATTAACCCTTCATGGATTATTAGTTAGCTCAAAATTCAAAAAAAAAAATTAGCATTTAGGCTTTCGGTGATTACGAAATAATGTTCCCAAGTCTATGAGATAACTAAAATGATTAAGTTATTCAAGGCTCTGACTATTACTTATTATCATATTCAAAAATGAGGTGTTAGATAACATTTCAAAAATTACATCCTTAGCCCCCATGATAAATAAGCTCAACTTTGGAAGCTTCATAGGTTTTTGAACAACTAAAAAAAAAGTTCTGGTTCACAAGACAGCCAAGAAATATTGAATTTGAAGGATATTTTAATATAAAAAGTAGTAAAATTTAATCAAAATTGATGAGATTTAGTTCCAAAATCATGCATAAAGTTTGAGAATTTTCCCATGATGTCCTTGAAGATGTGATCTTTCAATTCAAAGCCATGATCAACAAAAGTCATGCAAGTTGATCCTTCCTAAAGCAAATCTTGCCATAATATTTTTGAAAATCTCTATGGTTATCTACTTAGGTTTGGAGAAGGATCTTAAAAACAATTGTGAAACCAACTTCTTATTCTTATTCTTCACTATTGCAATGACATTCATAATACTTAAATTTTTAAATACCTTGACAAAAGTAGGAAGAAGAGAATCATAAAAGAAGTGAGAAGTAAACACCATATAGTTTGATAATGCATGCCCATTCATTTGCATCTTCAAAATGAAAAAATAATCCACCTAGCTTCCTTCTTTCACCGTAGTGTAGAGTAGACTTAATAGAGGCCATAAAACCAAACTTTTCCTATCTTTAACTACTACACAATAGGTAATGATATCTAGCAAAGTAGAGTATGCCATCTTCAGTTGTGAGATCATAATCCTCATTGGTGGTGGTAGTGTAGGTCTTTCTCCATTTTATTCATTCAAAAAGAAATTTAATAGTTGGTGCCTTTGGAAATACCATCTTCTTTAAAGCATAATCAATCTTCACTATCTTAAAGCAAAACCATAGGAATATTTTCTAAATTTTAAAAAACCTCCAAGTTTTTCTAAATTGATAAATAAACCAACTATTGGTTCTTTGCCATGGTTCATGATGTAGTTATCATAACAAAATAACAGATCTAAGGCATCCCACAAACCATGGTGAAGTTATGGTATTTTTAGTTTTGATTATTTCTGTGTGATAATCTAGAACATGACCTATGGTGTTACAAAAAATTAAATCATAATTCACAATTAGGTTTTTAACCATGACCTATGATTTTTTTTCTTTTTTTTGTGGAAAGAGAGTAAACCAAGTTCTATTGATGTTCAAGGCACCAAACTAGCAAAAGATAACAATCCAAGTGAAATAGCCTAGATTAAGAACTAAACAACATGACCTATGATTTAGTCATGGTAAATAAAAATTCAAGATTTGACTTAATTTACATCGAAAGTCATTTGAAATTCCATCTACCAATATTGCTAACTCTAACAAGGCTTTCTAATAACTATGGGCCATTATAGTCAAAAGGACATATGATAAACATTCTGAGTTCACATATCATTATATCATTGTATCATCCATAGTTTACATATTTTTACTTTTTAAGATATTTTAAATCCTACTAGATTTATCATTAGTCATAATTAATTTCTCAAAGATTAAAGAAAGAATAAATAATATTACAGTTAATAGCTAGTTAAGATACAAATGGTAATAATTAGTTTTTGGAAAAAGATGACTAGCCATTGGAGAAAAGAAAAAAAGTAAAAAAAGGTAACTTTAAAGATATAACAACTAGTTGTAGGTAAAATTAAAAAGTTTAAAAGATATAACAATTACAATAAAAATTATTAGTTGTCAGAAAAAAATTACTTTTAAGGTTATGATAAATAATTTTAGGAAAAGAAAATTTATTATTAGAAATAATACAAAATAAAACAAATAAAAACTAAATCAAAAGAATTAGTTAAAAATATAAAATGTTGAAGTGAAAAAAATTAATAGCTTAATGATATTCTAATGATAATTAAACTTACAACTTCTAACATATTAGGTTAATAGCTTATAAATATATATAGCATATATCATTAAGCAATAATAAGGCTAGAGAACCTAAGATAAACATTACCAATATGTATATCATTAATGAAACCAAAATTGCATATTAAAAACCATTCCAAAATCGCTAACAAAACAAAGCTTAGAAATATGAAAGATTATCTCAGAAAGCATATCATCATCTAACTAAACAAACCAAAGTACATGTGCATATACAAACAGAGAAAAAAACATAGAAAGTAAATACTAATGGCTTACTACATACCTAGTTTAGAAAATAGAAAGTACAAGTTTGAGCTACCATTCAAAGATATAAATACTGATGAGCGGCAAGGTACCCCTACGCCCAACCATATGAATGACAAGTGTTCACATGTGATCCGATTGAATTCTGTAAACTATAATTACTAAGTACGCTAGAGCTAAACAATGCATGCGTGTTGTTTGTTTGTTGTCTTCCCAGTCCCACTTGTGAAGTGCAATTGTATGGTTAAGTGTGTCTGAGATGTAAGATTTTTATTATTTTGTGTTTTTATCAAATTATTCACCTAGAACAAGAATAAAAGTAAGAGTGGTTAAATTCTAAGTAAATTATGGTCTAATCTAGCCTAACACAAGTAATTGTTCCCACTTCTTGAATGCATCCTAAACTTTGTGCAAACACTGCTGAGTTGTCGAATGCTAGTTGTTTCTGAGCTACCAAGTGTCACACGTATGCTCGAAGGGGTTGTGCTTTTGTATCTTAATGAGTTGCTTGATTTAATCAAAATTAATTACTGCACAAATAATATTTATGTAAATTTCATGAAATATAAATGCATAAGAAAGAAAGTCTCTAGTGCTGCAAGGAATGAATCAAAGAGTTTGTCTTTATTGCCAACACAATGGTGTGTTCATGTACATCAATGCTTGAATAAAGAGTCATTCACACTTAGACCTCCTATTGTGGGCACTTGGAAAATATTCTAACTCTCAAATGGACAAACTACAAGAGTTTCCCTACTTGACTACCAAAAACTTCCCCCAATCGTGTGCTTGGGCATTGTATTTATAGACCTAGGAGTAACCCTCCAATATCAAATGTAAAATATCGCATCTTGGGTTGCAATATCACGTACCCGATATTGCGGCCACCCCAATATCGAAGGGTCTAAAAAAACATGATGTATCAAATACCTTTTTAAAAAACCTATTTTATCAAAATGACATCCTTAGATTTATAATGGCTAGGTTACAAAAAGGTAATTCCATTTATAGAAGAACAAACCAAAGAATATATATATTACCATCCACATTCTTCTCTTCGAGATATAACTAAACATTATTGTTTTAGTTATAATTCTTTTGAATTTTTGGACAATTCCTTCAAAGAGCTAAAGTTACAATCCACTTGCAAAATGAATTAATAATAATAATAATAATAATAACAGAGTTATTTTATCATGATTGAGTAGAGAAATACTATAAATATTCCTTAATAGAATTTTAGATAGGACTATGGAGTTGAGGCCAAAATGCATAGGTTCTCATGCTATAAGAATGTGTTATCATGCATGCAAACTAAGACATATCATTCATAACCATAATAGAAAAACATAAACATAACTAATTGAAGTATTATCTAATCATCATTAAGAATTTAGTAAACCATCAGATACTAGGATTCCTTAGTCAATGTTTAGGCATGAATGGTTATCGTGTGTGCTCAATTCTTTTACTAATCCCTAACTAATCCATGCTTTAGAACTTAATTAATTATGGGTTCAAATTAAATAAATAACATTAATTTTTCATACCATACTATAATTAAAACCCATTCAATAATCCAATGTTTGTGACCCAAAACATGTTGTCATAAAATCCATTGAATTTATGGAGTTCAAGTCTATCACAAACTGAACTATGCTATTACAAATCTTCTTTTTTCTTGATATGGAACTTAAAGAATAACAACCACATTTATTCCAAGCTATTGAGGCTTATGTTTCTTCTACATTGTATGGGCTAAGGTCCTGACATATCTTCAACATTATTGACAAGTTGGTCATCTTTGCCATCCTTTTTAGCAGTTCTATCCTTAAAATAGATGTTAAAGTTAATGACCAACATCACTTTCTACATTAGTTTTCATAAGCCTTTTCAATAGTTTCATGTTCAAAAGTGATATCAAAGTTAATAGTCATTGTCACTTTCAACATTGGTTTCATTTGTAACTTCATTTTTCCTAAGTCTAGAAATCAACATTAAAGTTGATAATTAATGTTACTTTTTACATTGATTTTAAAAATTATACTGATGAGCGGCAAGGTACCCCTACGCCCAACCATACGAATCACAAGAATTCATGCACGATACCATTGAATTCTGCAAACCTTAAGTTCTCAAGTACACTGGTTCTAAGACATGAAATCTAATTGAAACGATCGTTGTCTTCCTAGTTCCACTTATGAGGCACAAGTTGATGGTTAAGTGCAACTAAGGTATATGATTTTTATCATTTTGTATTTTATCAGTGTAATCACCTAAAAAAAGAATGAAAGATAGGGGAAATTAATATCTAAATAATCTATTGCCTAGCTAGCCTAACACAAGTACTCATCCCACCTTCCTAGACACATCCTAAACACATATAGCTCTGCTAGGTTACCAAATGTTAAGAATTTATGGGTTACCAAGTGCTATATGTATGCTTGAAGTGGTTGTGCTTATGTTTGCTAACAACTAAAAATTAATTGCTCAGTTGAAGTGCATTAAAATAAAGTGCATGAATATTAAATGCATGAAATAAACATTAATCTATTCTTAGTTGATGAGTCATGAATTTTTGGCTGCGATATCATAGCCATGATATCACGTACCCGATATCACAGCCTAGATGCGATATCGCAGCCTATCTACTCATCTATAAATAAGAGGTAGGAAGATCTGGTAGGCAATTTTTTGGGAAGTTTTAAGTTTAAGTTTAGTAGTTTGTAGAGACTTTCTATCAGTTTTTCCTCTCAACCCTTTTCTCCCAGTGCATGCCCATAGTGTGATGATTTTAATTGTACGACATCCTTATTCGAGTATGACGTACTTGGACATGCACATGACCAGCAATAAAGATCAAGATTACTTCATCATTGCAACATCCACTTAGCTTAATTATTTAATTATTATTGTTATTTATTTCTTTCTTAGTTAATATGTCTTTACCCTTATCTCCTACTAACGTGGAATGGGTACGACTTAATCACGAGCATTTAAGTGTGACTACTTGGTAACCTAGTAGCGTACCTGGGCCATGCGCTTGGTAATCCCAGTGGTAGTCATGCACAAGGTCCAAGATGTGTACGGATGATTAATGAACAGATGCTCATCGCACTTAGGCTAGTTTAGATTCTCTCTCATTCTCTCTCCTAGCTTAGTTGATGTTATTTACCATCATACCCAAGAGTAGCATTAGTGTAGGAACACATCATACACCTCACTTTGGACTAAACCATACGTGACAAAGCTAATACTAGTCCAGGTGGGAAGATAGCGAACTACAATCTATGAGTAACTATCTAAATACCACAACTAGTCTGTCTCTGGAGTTCAACTAGATCATGCGTGAAACGCTCATATTCGTATGGTTGAGTGTAGGGGTATCTCACCACTCATCATTGGCACCATTACTAGGGATGGTGCTAGTTATCTAGGTTAGTTATATCATACAAGGTCGCTGTATAGAAATTAACGATATATCTTTTAAGAAGAAATAATTACACACAATTCACACACAATTTCACAACCATGCCTCTCCTACAAGACTACAATAATGCCACATCTAGTGAGGCAATTCATTGGAGAACCAATGAATTATATGACAATGAGAATTGGAGTATGCAATTTGAGGTGGGGGTTTCTTATAAACATAAACGAAGGAAGCATCGTCCCAATGCATGAAAGCATAACTTACTCAATGACGATGAACCCCTACTGGCCACTACAAGCCTAACACAAATACAAGAGGCTATTCGAATCTCCCATAGGCATCGTAAAGAAAGCTGCCTACCCATGCTCAATTTAAACAACTTTCCCAATTTCTCAGGAGGCTATGACTTAGATCTGCAACAACATTTACAAGCCTTCTACAATGCCTGTGCATGGAACAACATTGATAACGAGTGGAAAAAACTCAAGCTCTTTCCTAGAACACTCATTGGCCAAGCAAAAGTATGGTATAGATCGTTAAAACCAAATNGAACCCATCAATTCCAAGAGCTTATTAAGTGGGTAGCACAAGAAGAAGGAGAAATGGCTAGATGGAAGAATGTTGAAAAACATCAATGGGACCAAAATCTCAACTTAACAAAGGTCCATAATCATAAAAAGGAGAAATCAACCAATCTTAAGGAGGAAGAACCATCTTTGTCAGTACAACAATCATTAGAAGAAATCGAGGCAAAGATCAATAAGATGCTAGAATGGATGCATATAAAGTGTGGAGAATATATCAATATTATTGGAGATAGAGTTTTGACAACCCGAGAAGCAAGACAAAGTATTATTAGAAAATTCGAAAGAAGGGATGAGGGAAATAAGAGATCAATTGCCAATCACACGTATGAATGCAACATTTGCATGTCCAATCACCCCAAGGGCCAATGCCCAATCTTGTTACATTTATATAAGCATTGGGGAAGCATGTTACACCTAGAGTTCGTACAGAGATACTATGTTTGATCACAGTGGAAAAAATCCTAGTCATGAGGGAATTCATTCCTAAACTAGAGACACTCTTCGTATCATTTGAATCCAAATGCTTATCTAGTCCAACATCCTATTTCCCCAATTGGGTCAACATACTCTATCTTGCCGCATTATTATTGTTCTCCTCAGTACTATTAGCCCATGTCCTCAACACAACCAGCGCCTTGTGTACCTTACACTTCTCCTAAATTTCAACATTCTCATCTTTTTCCTCCTTCTACATCGCCACCAACTGTTTTAGAAGTGTCTACACCACAGCAACAACCCACGAATGTTACTTGTGCTACTATTGCCACCAGTAGTGAGAGACCTCCTCAACATTAAAGGCGTCCCTTCTTTAGACATGACCATAGGAAGGGACAACACAGTTCCAAGGCCACTGCATTCTCCAACTCCGCACAAGTCCAACAATGTGGTGCATCCTTCTCCTCAAACCCAACGCCTCGTGTCACTTCATCAGGGCCACCAATTAACACTCCAACAACCATACGGCCCAATGAATACAGCCATGGAGGGTGACATCCCGATCCTTGCATACCATCTTACAGTCTCAAGTATCATAGTGGGTCAACTCTTTACCCGGGAATCACATCGTATAAATTGCCCTACTATGCTTACTATAATTAGGTGTGTGAACCCCAATGGGGTAAGTATGACCAAGTTTCGATGCTTCCAACATGCAAGGATCCTCATCATGATCAATCATTTAGTTATGGGGGATATCCCCCATTCTAATAACAAGTAGGATTAATAAATATTTTTCATTTTCTTTAATTTTATAATTTTTTATTTTCCAGTTTTTCATTTTTCAATTTCTTGCTTTATCTTTTTATCTTTTTGTCTTTTTATCTTTTTTATAAGTAATCTCATCTACAAATAAAACACTCATGTGGCTTGTTGGTTGAGGTGTGTTCTATGTTATCGAGTCTCAAATGATCAATTATTTGGACAGTGAGCCCATTACACCCACTCATCCATTCTACAAATAAGAGGTTCTGTTCGAGGGTACAGTGATGTTCTTGACATTGTTAAAACTTAAAATTAATTTTTTGTTCATTGTACCCAGAATGAAGAGGGATGGACCAAGAGGGAATGATTAGGGTGTGACATCAAGGGGACTTGAGGATTCTCTTTGGTGACGTCTGTGAGAGTTATCACGCAATGTGGTTGTACTAAGATCCTTGAAGATCTAACACAAAATGGGAGTAAGAGTAATTAAAAGGCACTCAAAAACCCAATGTTGTTTTAGGGGATCCCACTGGAAAGGCATGCACCCATGCCTAAAGGTTGGCGGCTTCTTTGGATTCAGCAATTAAAAAAAAAGAGAAAAGAAAAAGAAAAAAAAACAACAACAAAACAAAGAAAGTGCCACAAAGCAAAAATCACTCCTCCCTTGAACAAAATGCCAAGTGATCGTATGCCTTGTTGTTCTAGTACTCTCATAGTCACTCATTATGGGATGAAACAATGTAGTGTCACTAATCAGAGGAATGGACTTGGTCCTAATCTTGGAATGACAGGTTAATGACACATTAATCATGCTTTACACGCAGGATTCATTGTACCCTAGGTTAGTTACCTCATGTCCCGATCTCTATAATCCCTTCTATATTTCGTCTAATCTCGCTATTCATGTAATTGTAGCTCATGTCTTGTATAGCGTAGAATTCTTACCTCATTCCAGTGATACTTACATGTGTGTGTTTTGTGGAACCAGTGTGGATTATATTTAACCCTTCTAGTGCCCATGGACACTTTTAAGTGTGGTTATGCAAGGGCATTATAGGTTGGAACCTGCTTTGGGGAGAACACACTTGCATGATTTTTGTAATTTGCACTCCTAACACATCTTCCACACACCATCTATTACCCTGAACATATTTTCAATGATATTCTTTCCCTTATTACTATCCCTCTGATTCGAGTGTTCCTATGAACCATTGCATAGTCTTTTTCTCTCCCATATCATCCCAGGTCCTTATTGATCAATTCCACACCATCATAATTATTCGTGCCTTCAAAACTAGTTGAATTAGCTTGGAACCCTTTAACACTCATCCACCTATACTTAGTTTACATCGTTAACTTCAGAAAAATCTTAAAAATTCGGTATATTCCATAGTGCCTTAACATCGATAGGCCACGATATCGTGCACACAATATCGCGTCCCACAAATATATATACACGTAACCCCCTACACTACTTAACATCATTTTCAGCTATTCATGTAGGGGAAGTCTTTCAAATTTCTTTCTACAACTTGTGATTGCGCATCCTTTGCTTTCATATCCATACTTCACTCGCTGGTCCTCTGATTTTCATTCCATTTGAACCTACTTGAACACGGAGTGTTCAGCTTAGTTGTGAGGGAGGGGCACACGTCGAATAGCGCATAAATTTTTTTAAAATTTTTCATCGCCCGAAGGACATTATCAAGGGTAAATATTTATAAAATTAAGGATAAATGTGTCAAAAAAAATTTCATCCCCTTAGTTATACCAGGAAACTAGATTTGGAAACCACCTAAGAAAAGAGGATTCAATATTAAAATCTTTCAGGGACATTTTAATTAATGTCACATGGAGATAAAGTAATTCCATTAAGACAAGCAGTAAGGTATAACATAACTTTGGAAACAACCTTACTAACGATTGGCCCCGTGTGATTGCAGATGGCCTCGAAACGTAGACAACAGGAAGGTCCTACTCAAGGTGGGATCAAACGACCTAGGAGAGGTGAAGGACAAGTTCCTACCAGACAGCATGCGGAGTAGGAGGAAAAATCATTTAGTATCCACAAAGAGGACCCTGCTACTGTACAATCAAGGCAGGTGGAAGGAGGAGCTATTGCAGCATCTGAACAGGGACAACATCTCACGTTGCCCCAGGATTGTGTTGAGGCCATCCATGAAAGGTCCATATTCACTATGGTGATTATGGAATTAAACTTTGGATCTTTCATAGAATTTGCTTTGGAGGCCATTAGGGATCACCTCAAAGGGTCCCCATTATGGCCTATCCTCTCTAAAAACAGTGCCTGGTACTTAGGAGAAACGTACCAATTTTGGCACAACAAAGAACAAGGTACCACGGTTAACATTTATGGTGTGACTATTGATTTCTCTGTTCAGGCCATTTTGGGAGTATTAAACCTTTCGAATATAGGGCGAAAGGTTCCTCAGTTGTCTACTCGCTCAGACCCTGATGCGCGACGAATTTGGTTGGAAAGGGTGTATGGTAAGGAAGTTAAGACGTTTGGAGAGTTGACGATGGAAGAGAGGATCTATTTCAAAATAGGGACTTATCACATCTTCCCCACAGAAGGCCTAAAAATAATTTCAACATATGCGGCAAGAGGATGTGCAGTGTTGATGGGAAAGGTTAATGCTAACCTACCTCATCTATATTTTACAGAGATCCTGAGGTAGTTTGAAGAACAGAAGACAAGGAAGCTTGCGTTGCCCTTCCCTTGTCTTATCAAGAAGTTGTGCAGACATGCTGGTATCAAAGGATACACCAATGATGTCCTCTGAAAAGCCCAAAATCTTCATATGCCAAATTGCTAAAGCCAATAGCCACAAGGAAAATCACTGGTAAGACATTGGGATTGGAACAAGAAAAAGAATAGACGGTAAGGCCAACTGCAACTCAACTTGCAAGACCCAGCCAACAACAAGAAGCTGGGCCTAGCATAGGCTAGCAGGATAAACCACCACCACTGCTGCAAGATTACAGACCATCAATGAGCCATCTTAGGGCCATCGCTGAGACAGTCAGTTAGGGAAGTCGTGATGACGCAAATCACTTCCGTGTCATTGACAATGTCATACAGCCCATGGTTTCTTTGGATCACACGAGGGGTGAAGTGTCCATCCATATAGGAGGAGGGGAGAGCACATGATCACAACAAATCTCAGGGAACGCTGCATCCTTTCAGGTGTAATTAGAAACTAGTGAAGGGGCCACGGTGGTGGTCATGCAGCACCAGGATGCAGCAGGAGCCGCAGAAGTGGTTGTATACCACATTAAAGAATCATTCAATGTACCTGTTGTTCCACCGATAAATCTTACAGGAGCACGGGATGCTCAAACTCTGGCTGAAACCTCAATGAATCCTGCAGAACATAAGCATGTACTTAATCGATTGCTACAAATAGGATAGGTAATGACGTCCTTGTTTGACATCCCACAGGATGTTACAGCAATCCAATCAGACCTCATTTTCACCAAAGGGAAGCTGGTCTTGACAGAGATGAGGGCTGAGCACGCTGAAGCAGAAGTGCAAAGATTACAAGAAAGGCTCGTGATCCTACAAGTAGCACAGCGGGATCCTTCGCAATTCATTCCTGCAGACCAGCTGGACACTTTCAAAACTGAGTAACTTACCAAACTATTGATGGAGAATAAGAAGGTGGTGGAAGAAAAAGAGAAGGTTTTTTGGGATGCCTCTACAGCACAGGTGCAAACTTACGTGCATACCAAGGCACTCAAAGCCTTACAAGAAGAAAACAAACAACTTGTTGCTAACAACCTTTGGTTGACCTTTGTGGAGAAACAAAAGAATGTTCTCAAAGAACATTTTCAATAGTTGCAAGAACAACTCATCAGGGTTAACCAAGACATGAATCATTTAGCCAGGGAAAATCGAACCCTCTCGATGGAGGAGGTATGTGCCATCCGTCAGAAGATAGCTATTGAAATAACTGCGTGGTAGAATGAGGCTAAACGACATGAGAAAATAAAGGAGCACTTTCGGAACTGGGTGGGGATGTATAAATAGATCATTGAGAAGGAGATCCATATGTCCAAGGCCCACATCAATGCTCTCAGTGCTCAACACACTAATTGCTGAGCCATATTGGACACATACGCATTTGCCCACCAGGCGGAAGTTAAGAATTGGGACCTGCAAATCCAAGACCTTACAGAGTACATGTAGTTAGCAAACCTGCAGTATGCCAACCTTGCCATGTTAACAACAGGGCACCTAAGAACAGAGCTCGAGCAACAGGTAGCCACCACCTATGTCAAATATGAAACAAAATTTTTAGAACACAAGAAATTATTGCAAAAATTGGAGGTTGCAAATTCTGAACTTGAGGTGGTTAAAGCAAGCTACCAGGGGAAAAAAGGTGTTACAACAGACTTGGCTCGATAGCTTGCAGATTTTCAAGAATACAGAGACAAATCCAAAGCTTACGAGGAGGAACGATGGGTGTTTACGACCTAGTATGTCAAAGCAAATAAAATGTTTCCGCAACTACAAGGCCCATGGGAGGTGCCGACTCCATCAAACATCGAAACATTGGCATGGATGGCACAGGATCCCCGAACTAAAGAGGAGAAACTCCAAGCCATACTTCAACGCCATCAAGTCCCAAGACCTGGAGCACAAGACAAGGGAAAGGCATCCATGGAGGAGCCACCGCCACTAGGAAATACATGAGTTCCACCAATTTTCTAGTTATAGGACTTTCTTTTGCATTCTCCGTGTTGTGTCTCAATTTTGTTCTGATTCCATACTATGGCATGAATCCATTCTCATTAGTCAATAATCCCATACCTATCCACTATGTAATCAATAGAGATTGTTCTCACTTTAACTTGAGGATGAGTTTTCATTCAGTCGTGGGGTATGATGAGTCATGAATTGTTGGATGCGATATCGTAGACATGATATCACGTACATGATATCACAGCCTAGACACGATATCACGTACGCAATATCGCAACTTGTCTGCTCATCTATAAATAATAGATAGGCGGATTTGGTAGGCAGTTTTTTGGGAAGTTTTAAGTTTAAGTTTAGTAGTTTGTAGAGACTTTCTGTCAGTTTTTCCTCTCAACCATTTTCTCCCAGTGCATGCCCTTAGTGTGATGATTGTAATTGTACGACATCCTTATTTGAGTGTGACGTACTTGGACACACACATGATCGGCAATAAAGATTGACATTACTTCATCATTGCAGCATCCACTTAACTTAATTATTTAATTGTTATTGTTATTTATTGCTTTCTTAGTTAATATCTCTTTACCCTTATCTCCTAGGAACGCGGAATGAGTACGACTTAATCATGAGCATTTAAGTGTGACTACTTGGTAACCCAGTAGCATACCTAGGCCATGTGCTTGGTAATCCCAGTGGTAGTTGTGCATGAGGTCCAAGATGTGTACGAATAATTAAGAAATGGATGCTCATCATACTTAGGCTAGTTTAGATTCTCTCTCATTCTCTCTTCTAGCTTAGTTGATATTATTTACCATCATACCCAGGAGTAGCATTAGTGTAGGAACACATCATACACCTCACTCTGGACTAAACCATACGTGACAAAGCTAATAGTAGTCCAGGTGGGAAGATAGCGAACTATGATCTACAAGTAACTGTCTAGATACCACAACTAGTCCGTCTCTGGAGTTCGATCGGATTGTGCGTGAAACGCTCGTATTCGTATGGTTGAATTCTACAAACCTTAAGTTCTCAAGTACACTAGTTCTAAGACATGAAATCTAATTGAAACCATCGTTGTCTTCCTAGTTCCACTTGTGAGGCACAAGTTGATGGTTAAGTGCAACTAAGGTATATGATTTTTATCATTTTGTATTTTATCAGTGTAATCACCTAAAACAAGAATGAAAGGTAGGGGAAATTAATATCTAAATAATCTATTGCCTAGCTAGCTTAACACAAGTACCCGTCCCACCTTCCTAGACACATCCTAAACACATATAGCCCTACTAGGTTACCAAATGTTAAGCATTTCTGGGTTACCAAGTGCTATATGTATGCTTGAAGTGGTCGTGCTTATGTTTGTTAACAACTAAAAATTAATTGCTCAATTGAAGTGCATTAAAATAAAGTGCATGAATATTAAATGCATGAAATAAACATTAATCTATTCTCAGTGCTACAAGGACTGATCAAAAGGACTTGTCTTTATTCTTGTCACATTGTTGTGCTTAGGTACATCAGTGTTCAAACAAAGATCCATACACACTCAAACTCTTGCTACAAACACTCAGAAAATATTCTAACTCTAGAGAAAACAAACTGCAAGAGCTTCACTATGCTATGACAAAAATAACTCTGGAGAAACTCAACTAAAAACTAAATTCCATTGTGAGCCCAAGTGCTATATTTATAGGCCAACATATACCCCATGATATCGGATATTCGACATCACGTTCAATATCAAGGCTCCGATAATGGGTATCCGATATCAAAGCTAGTCAAATCATGACTCATCATATACTAAAACTAACATCTTGAGTTTATTTCTATGTTACATTTAATTTCATCAGCTCTACAAATTGATATTAAAATTAACAACTAGCATCACTTTTGTATCATTAGAAAATTGACATTAAAGTTGATGGTCAACATCACTCTTAGTGGTACTTCATAATGGCTTACTATATTGCCATCAATTGGAGTTAAATCTTTCTTGCTCTTGCTCTTTTCTCTTGGTTGTGCATCATGATTCTCTTGGTGGTTTCTAGATGTAAGCCTATCTTTGGTATGGGATTCTTATAAGAAGCTAAATCTTCTACCTATAAAGCCTTACCTTCCATTGATTTGATCTCAAGTAGAGAAAATGGTATTTCTTACATATGTTTCCTTATGTTGTTTTCCAAATTTGTATTATCAGTTTTTCTTTTTCACTAATAATATATTATTTTATTTTTGATCCTTTTACATATTTTTCTATCTTCTTTTCTTCATTTAGGTGTTTTCAACCCTCTAAGTTTGTGGTAGTAAGTTTCAACGAGTTTGGTTTCTCCATTAAAAGTTACAAAGTTCACCATAACCTTGCATGATCAACTTGTGACATTTTACATATATTAAAACCTAAAGTCATAATGGATCTAAGGGTTGTGTACTAAATAACAATAGCTAAAACAACGCATTTTTCAAGTCTATGTAGCATTAATGACATATGGCAATAACATCATTAATAGCAAAAGTAACTAGTTGAACATTCTAGACATGTATGAGCATATAAAATATGTTGAACAACTAGGAAGATAAACTCTAGGTTTCATTAATAATTTCCATTAATAACATGAATTTGCATCAAGTAATGGATATGATAATAGTGGATCAAGTTACAATAATCTAGGTAATGGAGGATTCCATTAACGTAATGGTATGCTACCTAGTATCATGGATCAATCAAACTTGATGATTAGAGCCTTAGGTCATAGTGAAATGCTAGGAACTTAGGATGGCTACAAGATTGATGCTAGCCATAAACATAACCTAACAAGTAATGTTCATTACTAAAGGTAGAAAAGAGAAGTGAGGTTTCCAATGAAGCAGTCCCTATGGCTATTTTTTAGTTAATATTAGCCTTATATTTATTCCTATTTTTTGATGTAATAAACTCATGGTACTTTACCTAGATTAATTATTAGATTGAAGGTTTAATGTTAATTCATGTTGCTAGCTTTAATACTGTATTGTGTAGCATATGGGTCTCATCTTCTAGCCTTGTTTTAAGGAGCTTAATCTGGTTTCCTCTCGGGAAAAGGTGTGCTAACCCTTCCTACATATTTCATGTAGATTATGTAGAATGCATTAGAGGAGGACAAGGAGGTGCTGAAAGAAGGATTAATATTGCTTATAAGATTTCTTAATCTTGATGTATTTAAATTTAAGTTTTGGCCATTCAATGAATATTTGCATTTTTACCATGAATATGGATTTTCCATGAATCTTTGATGTACTATTGTATTTGAGGCAAAAAGCATTAATATGTTAAATATGAATTTTAAGTCACCTAATTTAATCAAGTTATTTCATATGACTTATATGCTTTTATAAGTGTTTAAGTTACTGAAGTAATTTTCAAGTAATTTTTATTCTTCACATACCTAACTTCATCATTTGCTAAATTAAAGGTCACTACTTTGATTTCTTTCATTATAATTTTTGCTTCAAGAATACTTTGATATGATTTTTGTTATAAGAATAGGAATATATGCATACTAGGGGCTTAGAAGAATTTTTTATAAAAACCTTTAGAAGAAAAATGATTTACCAAAAAACTATTAATAGTCTCAGGATCTTTAATAATAGAATCATTTATATAAAGTAGTTCTATCTTATTCACTTGACCCTTTTCTTTTAGATATTTTAAAAAAATTCCTTGCAAGGTTCATCTTTAATTTTTGGTCAAGCTATGCGACTTTTAGGGATAGCAGTTTTAGCTTCAAAACTATCTTAACATTGTTTAGCATAATGAGATTTTGCCAAGGCTTTTTGAGTTTCAACATTAAAGGGATTTTGGTCTAAAAGAATTTGCATGTTCTTTACAGATTCTGTAAGATATTCTTTAACTTTATGGTTACGCTTAGCAAATTGCTTTTCAAACCATCTAGCATAATTTCTAACTCTACAAGTACTTGCTCCTAATCCATCCAACCAATATCACTAGTAGCCTTTTTTTTAGATTTCATAAAGACTTCAAAATATTTTTTCCACCAAGTCCTATGAAAAAATTAACATGCATACAAAAAAGCACATGTTTTCAAAAGAATGAAGGATTAATACTAGAGAGAAAAATGCTAATAGAAAAATGATCTAACAAAGTAGCATTACTATGCACTCCTACTTTCCTTGTAGGCTTCTAAAATAAAATATTAGAGATGTAAAATCTATCAAGTTTATAATAAATTTTATCATTTTCTTGTTGATAATTACACCAAGTATAATGCTTCTTATTTGAATGAGATGGGAATAAAAAGCTAACATCATAAAGAAAACATTTTTCTTTGAAATGACATCAATCTTCTTTTTCTTGAGAAGATATATTAGGAGGAAAACTACCAAGTTTATCTAAATGACTTTCAACCATATTAAAATTACTATGAATAATCTAAGAAACTTTAGGTAGAGATAGCAGATATTTCCAAATCTTTGATCTATCTTTCGAATTATTATGAGCATAAACATTATCAAGTCCAAAGTCACTTTTTTCACTATAACAAATAATCCAAATAACTCTTTCAAGGTTATCAAAACTATAGTTCTAAACTTTTTCATTCTAATTTTTATTTAAAAAAAATAGCAATGCCTCCTTTATTAACTTCATGAGCAATAGAAAAAATATTGCACTTTTGAAAATGCATTTACTAACAAAACTAATATCATGAGTTGAAATCTAAATTTCTTGTACGAAAAGAAAATTTGATGATAAATATCATTTTGAAAGGTACTTCTCAACAATCTATGCTTTATTTTTCAAGCTCAACATTTGTCTCATAATCTATATCACTAATAAGTGAAAAAGTATTGTCTAATAAAAAATAGTTGAAACAGTAGTAGAAGTATAAAGAAAATGAGATATCTTTGGGGTTTTTAAATTGAAAGAAATATTTGCATGCCTCTTCTTTTTATATTACATTGAGTGAAATCCATCTACATAAGTATTTTCATTGCTTGTCCTTGCTACAAATTTCTTTTTTTCCTAAAGAGCAATTCTCTTTAGATATTAAGAGTTTACTAGCATCTTTGTAATTAAAAGGATCAGTAAAATATTGAAAACTTGTTGAAGAAGATTTTATTTATGCCTACTGAAAACTACAATTATTTGCCTTTCTTTAAAATTAGTGTTTTTTTTCTCATAAACAAATTTTTTATTAAGAATAGGATAGATTTTAATAACATGGCCTTCATGACAACAATTGTTATAGTATCCTTGCAAATTCTGCTATGTAATTTTTTGGGAAAAGCACTTATTACTAGCCTTAAGTTTTACTTCTATCTTCTTTTATCGTAAATCAATTTTTACAAAATAACGTGTGCATTGCACACTCTCTAGTAATGTTTTTGACTCTCTTCAGGATTGTGCTAATGTTGTCAATAATTTCGATTTCAACACTTTGAAAAATAAGAGGGAGATTTGCTACTTTAATCTAAGAAGGAATTTCAGAATAATAATAATAAAATATGAATCAAACTCCACTTTTCATTCCCAAGCAATAAAAGTATTATGTTGATTCATAAAAACTTAAGATTCAATGATTTATCAACCATTTTAGATTTGGCCAAATCTACAAAAAAAATTCAAAAAAATTAGCAACCTTGAAAAACATTAATTTCAAAATGTTTAAAAATTACCTGAATCATTGGTGTAAAATCCTTATCCGGATGAACAAATCCGATAATCTATAGAAATATGTATCATGAAGTAATATCTTTTGACAGAGATTTGTTGCCACATTTCTACCATTTGATGGAGCACTGATGTTTATTGTTAAGAAAAAGAAAATTTCGGTTCAGAATTCAATTCCAATAGTTGAGAACTTAAAAAGGTTATTCTGGAGAGTTAACTTTGGTTACTGTTGTTCCAAATTCTGAAAAAAGTAAATGAATTCATTCTTTATGTGATTTAAATCAAATCAATGTGAAGACTGAAAAAATGCTCCATTCGTTTCATCTTACAAGAAATCCAAGGCCAACGAATGCCTTTGGAGGATCCATATCCGCCTCGTGTGTCCACAACAGCAAACAATTGATGGGATCAGCCATCGCCATGTACTCTGTCCGAGTCGCAGAAGCTTGGTCACTTATGAGTTCGCAGAAATTTCCTCATCTATGATTACTGTCTTGATACTCAACGTTTCGCCAAACAAGGAATGCCCTCCAAATGTAGTGATTCACCGTACCAGGACCTCCTTTGCGGCTACTGCAAGCGAAGTAACAGAAGAAGAATCATGACTCCGAAAGCCAGACAAATAACGTTTTTGCATCGCCGCGAAGAAATATTTTGGAGAGAATCAGGCGACCCCTAGCGGCTCTGCCTGGGCACAAGCATTCGTTTGTTTTGGTGCATGAAGGTGGCCATGGCACCTGGTGCTGGTTCAAGCTCAAGTACCTTATCAAGTCGTCCTCCAACGGCGCCATCGCCATGGATCTGCTGGCCTTCAGAATTGAACCTTGGCATCCTCCTGAAATTTTGTCCTTGGAGTGATATTGGTGGAGCACGGCCTAGGCCACCTAAACGTCGCTCATGCGTGCAAGAAATTTGGTGCTAGGATTGCAGTGGCCGTGTACGTCGAAGCACTGATGTATCCAGCGGTTCCAGAAGCTCTGCAACGGCTTTTCCTGGGAATAGAGCATGGGGAGCAGCTTCAATGGAGCACAGCCTGCAAGGCCAAGCAGTCGAGCGGAAAGCTACTTCCAGAATTGCTCTGGATAGGGTGTTTCCAGTGGCCGCTTAGCAGGCCATAGCTCAGGGGCATGTGCTGCATCGCAATCTGAGCTTGGCTTCTGATCATAGTCCCTTCTTCTCTGCGCCTGATGTACTCAACCACATGTTGCTCCGCCTCGCCCAGGTCTACGACCCATGATCAATTTACATATTGCTCACATCTGTGTCTGACTTCTGTTTAGCCAATCGTTTTATGTTTTACACTGAAGAATCAGCAGGTTATTGTGTCTATTAATTTTGGAAACGTATCAGAGAGGAAGAATTATTGCAAAGAGAGACTCTGCTCAAAAGTATCACGGATATTTATCAGAGTTGTGTTTGATAGTTGAGGAAATCGTACTTCAAAGAGAATGATTTCTAAGTTTGACTAATTAGGAACGATACCCAAGAGTGCATATCCTGATATTTTTGTATTAAAAAGAAGTTATGATTTAAAAAGAGAGGTAGTTATTTGGATAGTTATCCAACATGACACTCGAGACTATAACTTATATTTCGATAGTGATGGTAAGAACTACCCAAAAGCTACTATGAAAAGAGCTTCAAGGCTTCAAGGGTAGAGGGTAGAATAGAAAAGGGGGGCAAGGACTTGGAAGAATTATTGAAGATTACTATAAAGAATGGCTTGCTAATTACATCAACAATTCAATTTCTTTGTTTTAATCTTATGAGTTCTTTTCTTCTCATTTTGTCTTAGTTTCTTAGCTAATGGTTTAGATAGTATTGTGCTTGGCATTTAATGGATTTTATGATTGCTCTTATAGCTTTATTTTCGTGCAATTCTAGACTTCTATTTGGTTGCCACATAAGAGCTTATGTTGTTTTTGAAAAACATCTTGAGCAATTTAATAGTAATGTCTTTATGAAAGTGCCTCTTCGAGTCTAGAGGATCTAGAAAATTTTTGATATTTTGAGATGAATTGAAATACTTTCGATTTTTAAAGTCTTTTCCTTGACGTTTCAATCTTGAAATTGTTAAATCATTTTTGATAGCTCTATTATTTGCAATTCTTGACAACTATTTAATTAGCCAAATAATAGCTTTTTTCTTTTGTTTACAAAGCATTTTGGTAGTTTAATAAGAGTGTCTTTTATGAAATTGCTTATTGAGCTCAAAAGATTTGGACAATTTTTTGGTAGTTAAATTGAATTGAAATAGCTTTATTTCGAAGTGTTTCCTCATGTTCAATTTATCTCACTTAAATGTTTGAGATTTCACACAAATCTTCTTTCTTTTCTTCTTTCTTTTAAAATCCATTGAATCTCACTCTATTTTTAGTTTTCTTGTGGATCTTTATCTCTGAGGGAATTTAGGAGTAGATTTTTACAGAATTGTGCTTAAGCATTTTGGTGAAATTTATTTGTTTCATGGAACGTACTATAGGGACTATATAGACTAAGTGACTTGACAAAATATGAATCTTTAATGACTCAATATTCAACAAGGTTGGCTGAATTTGTTTTATAATAGCCCATTCCAATTTCATACACAAACCCAACCATTTCAACATTTACGATTAGTTTTCTCGATTACTAGTGAGTTTATTTGAAAGCATCTAAGCCTTGGTGTTTCCAGAAACTAGCATACACCTAAATTCAAGTTTGAAGGAACACCTTCATTTCCTATCATCCCAGTCACAAGATCGAAGGAAAACATTGATGATCCCAAACAATCGCCAATATGATTCATATAAATCATTAGGTAAAACAAAATTGAAAGCTTCATAACTCTTCATAGTCTCTATAGTATGAGAGACATTAGTATTTTCCATCTTCAGAACACATCTTGTAAAAAAAATTCTACTTTACTATAATTTTACTTACACTTGTAGTTAGCCTTAGTATAGATTATTTTGTATTTTTAGTAAATTTCTATATTTAGTTAATATGGACCAAATAACATCATTGATCATATGTCTCAATCACATTTAATCATAAAATTTAAGCTCATTACGAATGTGACTAGAAAGGTAGTAACCTATGATTAACCCATGTTACTTCCAAATGTTCAACCTATCCCTTCCATGGGTTACGATACAATCTACTAGGATGCTTGTAGACTCATATAGTTGAGTATGAGGCTTGATCATGACTCATCATTAGTGTTATTATTAGGGAAGTCATTAGATTTTTAGAAGTTGTAGTGATTATACAGAATCATTCTAGTGGTTAATAAAGATTTATATTTCCTATATTATTAATTTTTAATATGACTTTCTCTCATAGGTATGATAATCCCAAGTTCGCTAGAAATGTTGAAGATAGAACCCAACCTGTGGATCCTAAGACATGGTAATTATCGTAGCAAGTTCACATCACATATGGTCATAATGACCTATTCTTTCTAGGCTTTACATTTATCTTCTACCAAGATAAACAACTCTAATGAAGAAACCACATGGACAATGTTGTTCAAGCATTTGATAGAGTAGCTCTATCTATGCTGCAAGCTACCATAACTAAGGTCTAGTTAGATCATGAAGAAAAAGGATATTGCATCAATAAGAAGGTGGTGAAACCTTACAAGCTTGATCTTGTCCAGTAGAGTGTAGATAAAAAACAAGAAAAAAACATCAAAAAGGGTAAATACCATCTTTCATTAGTGATGGAATCTAAGCAGATAGAGGACAAGGACTCTCAAACCTTTAACAAGAATTAATCAATTTCTTCAAGGTTTACTCCATGCCACATTGAGCACACCACATTCAGATTCAACAAGGAGGAGTCATAGAACATCACCACATGATCCTTGCTAAAAATGCACCCTATTGAAGATGAAGAAGATCATGAACTAAGAGGACCTTAGAGATACAAAACCCTTAGAAAAGAAGTAAGGCATGAGAAAAGAGATCATAGAAAAAGATAGAGTCAACATTTTAACTCTAATGACATCTTCCAATCAAATGATTTAGACATTGGTACTAAAAGAATAGTGAAGCCTAATCCAAGAAGAATAAGAACATATAGATGAGTTCAAAATGGAACAAAATGAGAACATGATGATGATCCATATAGGTAAGATATAGAAACTAAGATTACCATACCTGATAATGAGGATGAACAATTATTGATTACAAGAAGCATGATTCATATCAGAGATGCAATATAGATTTTTTTCAGGAATTAGCATGAAAGTTACATTCATAAATTTGACATGACCTGATGAATCGTAGTTTGCTAGGCCTCGATATCAAGTACAAGATATCGAAGCATGGATATGATATCGTATACACGATATTGTGATTCCTGTGTTGGCCTATAAATATAGCACTCAGGCACACAGGGAGGAGTCTTTTTTGCCGATAAGTCTTAGGGTCGAGTCTTTTTGTTAATTTTTAGTTAATTTTCAGTTCCTTTTTCCAAGTGCATGCTCACAGTGTGATGCTTGTAATTGTACAAAACCTTTGTTCAAGTGTGACGTACTTGGACATGCACACAATCAGCAATGAAGATCGAGATTACTCCATCATTGCAACATTCACTTAGCTTTTAATTGTTTAATTGTTAATTATTATTTATTGTTTTCTTAGTTAATATTTCTTTTATCGTCATTTACTATTTCTGTCGTTAAATGCAAAATGAGTACATCTTAATCACGAACATTTAAGTGTGACTACTTGGTACCCCAGTAGCGTATCTAGTAGTGCTTCGAGTAATGTGCACTTGGTAATCCCAAAAGTAGTACACGAAGTCCAAGATGCATCCAGATGATTAAGGATGGATGCTCATCGCATGTAGGCTAGTTTAGATTTTATTTTCCATTGTTTATTAGTTTAATTAAGATTATTTTCCATTGTCTCTAGGAGTAGCCTAGTGTTAGGAATTACATCATACACCTCACTCTAGACCAAACCATACATGACAAAGCAAATACTAGTCCAGGTGGGAAGACAATGAACTGCGATCAACGTATAACTATCTAGGTGCCACAACTAGTCTGTCCACAGAGTTCGACCAGATCGTGCATACACGCTCATATTCGTATGGTTAAGCGTAGGGGTGCCTCGCCACTCATCATTAGCACCATTTCCGGGGATGCTGCTAGTTCTCTAGATTAGTTATATCATATAAGATCACTATAACAGGGTATTAACGATATATGTTTCAGGCAAAGAAATTAAATTCAATTAAGTCACACACAATTCACAACAATGTCTCTTTCACAAGACAATGATAACACAACATCTAGCAAGGCAATTCATTGGAGAACCAACAAAGGAGTTTGGAGTACTCAATCTTATGTAGGAATTTCATATGTTCATAGACACCCCAACGATACTCAACGAATTCTGTCATCCAACTCAGACACCTCTAGTGAAGATGGGACATCCCCTAGAATGAGGGGGCCCGTAAGGCCTAGGACCTTCTCAATGGGTAGCAAGAGTACATCAAGGGATGATTGGGAAACTTACAAAAGTCATGATGACTTTTTCAATTCCATCTCTTTCTTTGCTCTTTCAACATCAAGTTGTGACATGGATGACTATTTCTAAAGGGGTTGGCGTAGAAATAAGAATCAGGATTAGGAACATGAACAAAGACAACATCATCCCAACTCACAAACTCATAACCAACTCAGTGATGATGAACCCCTGCTAGCCACTAAGAGCCTAATGCATATAATAGAGGCTGTTCAAATATCCTACAGGCATTGTAAGGAAAGTTTTCTACCCATGCTTGATTTAAATGACTTTCCCAAGTTTTCAATAGGCAATGATTTAGACCCACAACATCATTTACAAGCCTTCTACGATGCTTGTGCATGGAGCAACATTGATAATGGGTGGCAAAGACTTAAGCTCTTCCCTATGATACTCGTTGGCCAAGCAAAAGTATGAGATAGGTCTTTAAAGCTGAAACCAATTCGCTATTGGCCCACAATGGTAGAACTCTTCAATGAAAGATATCAAACTTATGCAAGAGTGTCAGCCTTGAGGAGAAAAATCCAAGAGTGGAAACAAGGGCAACATGAACCCTTGGACATGGCCTTAGAAAGATATTACTCTTTGTTAAACAAATGCCCAGGTCATGGGTTCTCCAAGGAAAGGCTAATGTATCACATCATGGATGGGCTTTGTAATGAAATAAGGGAGACCCTAGGGATGTATGCCCTAGGTCAACTATATCAACTACAAACCCATTAATTCCAAGAGATTATTAAGTGGGTAACAAAAGAAGAAGGAGAAATAGCCAACTGGGAGAACGTTGAAAAATCTCAATAGGACCAAACTCTTGAAGTAACAAAGGTCCATTGATGAGTGGCGAGGTACCCCTACACTCAACCATACGAAACGAGCGTAGCACACGCGATCCGGTCGAACTCCGCAGACTAAATGCCTAAACGCCCCATGGAACACTTGGGGTTAATTATTCGTTGTCTTCCCAGACTTACTTGTTGTTGTCACGGTGTATGGTTAAGTATGTTCGAGGTATATGATTTTTTTGGTCTTTTCAGGTTTATCTCCTATGCTAAGGGGTGAAGGGTTGAGAGAACTAACTATTCTAACTAATGTCCTAAGTCTAAATTAACTAGCGTCAGCATCCGTTCCCACTTACCGTACACACCCTAAATTGTGCAACTGTGGCTACCAAATGCTAATCGTTACTGGGATTACCACACGTAACACACGTGCTCGAAGCAGTCGTACTGAGGCACCTAACTAGCCTAAGTGTGACGAGCAGCTAATTTCTTGACTAGCCGTACACATCCGTAGATTCTCGTAATCAAGTCGTACTCGTCCCACATTCTATGAGATAAGGGTAAGAGAATCTAATCATGATGAGTAGCTGATTCCTTGGTTAGCCGTACACATTCATCAATGCTCGTAACCAAGTCGTACTCATGCCGCGCTTACTACGAAAGTAATAAATAACATTAAATAAACCTATCCATGTACTGCAAGGTTTATCCACAAAGGTCATCTTTATTTTCGTACACAACTTGCGTTTAAGTACAAAGCTGCTCGAATAAAGAACCGTTCACTTGGGGGACTCCTACTACGGGCACATGGAAAATATTCTATCTCTGGGGTGATCAATCCGCCAGAGCTTCGCTACTTCTAGCCTATGATGGGAAATGAGGGGAGTGCCGCCTCTTATTTATAGATTTGACGATAGACCATGATATCGTGTAAGCGATATTGTAGGGGACGACATGATATCACAGCTTGTGCATATCGCGTCTCATCATACCCCCATGACTGAATGAAAACTCATCCTCGAGTTCCTTACAATAATATCAGGTAGGTATGGAATTATTGAGGGGAATGGAACTAATGGGATGACATGTGAACGGATCATTATTAAAAGACTTGACAAAACTGGTGTTCATGACAACAAAGGTGAACACCTTATTACAATGACATCAGGCCTTTGTTGGCAGCTTGAGAGAAAGAGAGAGATAGAAAGAAGTGTTGCTGCTACCAACGCCAAGATTTTGCTTTTCGTTGTTTGTCCATAAGCGCGCCATCGATCTTGCTCCTTGCATAGCTGCTTCAATGCTGCTCCATTCCAAGTGTTTGCTCCAGCTCCAAATCCAATCCGCTATTTATTTAATTGCCATCTGCACACACAACACAACCATACATTAGCAAGGGTAATTGAATCATTAAGTAATTATACCATGCTTCGGTGTAAGTCCATTGGCTAGGTTGTGGTATGGCTGATATGGACCTAGGAAGATGTTACTGATGACTACCGAATGTGTAGGGGTTAGGAAGAAAATCAAAAATTTCAGGGCTAGGAGACAATCGAAAAAAGTGGGCCTCGTACCCCCATGACTAATCGCGAACCTCCGGTAGCGTTAGAAAGATAGATAAAAAGGGACAACTGAAAACATCAATGAAGTAGATGTCAAGATGGTAATGAACAAAATAATAATTAATTGCAAAATTTCAAGGAAAAGAAGTTAACGAATGCACCAAATAGGAATGTCAGTGGGTCCTCCCCAAAGCAGGCTCATGCCCTTAATGCCCTAACAGACCCACATTCAGAGAGTCCGTAGGCTCTGGGAATGTCTTTTGGAACAAGAGTTAAAGTCTTAACTGCAAGAATTTACCGAAAAGAAAACAATGCATCAACCAAAATAGATACACTAATGATACAACCGGCAATGAGGTGGACAGTGGAGAGAAGGATGGAGAGGAGAGAAGAGAATAGAATGGAATCTCAAGAACAAGGTGGTGTACAGCCCCTTGTGTGTTTGATGATTAATGTGACTTGGCAAGTCTCATTCCAACTCCGGCCTCAAACCAACCACTTCTAGTGATGTCGCATCAATGCATTCAGTTAAGCCATCCACTTGGATAATGAGGATGCATCTCCAAAGAGCCACCACCATTTCGATGAAACAAAGGAGGCAATGGGAAGCGAGAAGGGCCTTAGTTAGAGGGAACACTTTTGGTTCCATAACCAGTGCTTGTAGCCCAAAGTTTATTTCATTGAAGGGGTGTGCTTTGAATTCTCACTCTCTTTTTTTTTGTGTTTTTATGCGTGAGAACCACACCATGCAAAGACTTCTTATTTTTATTGTCTCAGCTTCCGATAATTGGGTAACATCGGAACGGTAAGAAAACTCAAGAAGAAACATCTAAGCACCCAAGAGAATGACCAACACAAAAGCATCAAGTTCCCTTGAAGTCACACCCTTTGCAATCCTTGAGTCCTTCCTTAGTTTGAGAAATACCCAGTCACCGATTCGTTAAAGTTCTTATTAGAAAGGAACTGTATATTTCCAAGCCAAGAGAAACCATAAACTTTGATGGATGGATGGATGAAGTGATCTCATTGCCTGCCATATCAAAAGAAACATACCTTAGTATCAACATTGTAACTTAAAGGTAAAAGCCAAACATTAGCAATCAATATGAAAACAGTTTATACCATCAATCTGAACACTTATTATGGGACGAACTTACATGGTGGATGGCNACTTTTGGTTCCATAACCAGTGCTTGTAGCCCAAAGTTTATTTCATTGAAGGGGTGTGCTTTGAATTCTCACTCTCTTTTTTTTTGTGTTTTTATGCGTGAGAACCACACCATGCAAAGACTTCTTATTTTTATTGTCTCAGCTTCC
>MNCI01034067.1:1654-13581 GCA_015680685.1 Gnetum montanum | reverse complement strand
GTGGTTGCTACATACAGGCATCTTTGTTTCTCATTCTCATAGGCACACCTCTCACATGGAGACATATCCTCCATGTCATCACCCAATGAATCACTGTATGTGATGCATGGAACTTTCTTCTTGTTGATCTTTCCGTAAATATTCATCTTAGAAATTTCCAAGGAAACATCACGGATTCCTAGGTACGCGTCTACGGTACTTAGCCACGGCCTTTCCATTATAATGGGAAATCCCCCTTCGTTGTTAACCTCAATCACCAGGAAATCAGCTGGCTATGACCACCCACACACAATGGTGATAATGTCCTCCACCAATCCTAAGGGAATGGTGATGGACTGGTCAGCCAACTCCAGTTGTATGTTACTCTTCTTAAGTTGGGGCAGGTTCCAGGCTTGCTACATCTTATGTGAAATTAGGTTGACTCTGGAACCTAAGTCAAGAAGAGCTTGATGTGGTGCATTTCCGATGATCTGTAAATGAATTAAGGGGTTCCCAGGGTCAGATAGCTTCCTGGGAATGTGGCCCACCTTTATCCAGTCAATTACAGTATGTGTCAACATAACCGTTTGCGTACTTAGTTGTTGGACTAAAGGGTTCTCCGAAGCGTTAGTGGTTAGAGGCCTATACATGGTCTCAACCGCTTGTTGTTGCAAGAGTTTTTCTAGGATTTTGGTTCTGAAGTAAGGTCTTCTCTTTTTACAGTTGTCAGAACTAGCAACAGGTTGGATATTTACAGCTCTCGCGGCGTGACGTTGCTGCGGTTGAGGAGGAAGTTCCCCTTGCATTGTTAGAGCAGGAGGTGCTACAGGAACTACTTGAGGTGGAAGATGTGCAGATGGATTAGGAGTATGGTATGGGTATGGAGTGTCTCCTGGAGGAGAAGGAGTCCTTCGGAAGTACTCCCGAGCTTGGTAGTGACGGTTGGGGGTTGCGTGACCCATAAAGTCACTTAGAGAAATCGATTGCTGCACATAATAACCATAAGGATCGGGCTACCGATAAGGGTATTGATGTGTTGGCGGTGGCATCCCCCATGACTATGGGTATTGCCACTGCTGATGTTGTCCAATAGGCTATGCAGGCGTTCCACTTGGGTAATATGTTAAGGGTTGGTGGAACTGCCTTGGGTTACCTTATGGATAAGGTAACCTTCGGGGTGTTTGCCATTGATTAAGTCTTGGATTTAACGCATACACCCCAGACTCCTGCAAATGTGAGATAATTGGGAAACATCCCTTAGGATGGTCATAGTAGCAGACTTCACATCCACTATCATCATCTGTATCAGAATTCACAGCCTCATTAAAGATAGGAATTTTCCCCTTATCCTTGTTATGTGCAGGGCTTAAGTTTCTCTACTTGGTTTTGCCTTTGTTACTACTTTATTCTACCTTAGACTCTTCTACGATTTTTAAGACTATTTCTTTTCTTGAGTCTAAGGAATCCCACATTTGGTCTACCTTAGCCGATACCTCAATTGTTAACTTTTGGATCGGCAAGGTTTTCCGATTCACCAACTCTTCGAGTGGTGACTCATCCTCCTCATCACAGAATTTCACTTCCTTCTTACGAAGGGAGAGATCGCGGTTGTATTCTTCCGCACTTTCCCTCTTACGTAGCTCACCCTCTTCTTGCGCTACTTGTTCCAACAAACTTTCAACTTCATGGGCTCTAAGTTGGGAAAGTCTCCCTTGGGCGTAAGTCCCAAGAGTTCTTCTCGTTTCATTTCTTAACCCATCCATGATGTGGTGAAGTTGATCCCGCTATGCGTACCCATGGCCCGGGAAACGATGTAATAGTGTATAGTAACAGGCCATGGTAGCATCCAAGGGTTCATAAGCACCTTATTTCCAGCCTTGGATCTGCTTACGAAAATTGAACACTCTGGAGTACGTTTGATATTTGTTGTTGAACAATTTGAGCATCGTACTCCACCTCCTAATGGTTTTCGGTTCTAAGGACCGGTACTAGCTCTCTGCTTCTTTAGTGAGTGTCCTTGGGAACAACTTAAGCTTCTGCCACTCATTTTCTATATTTAGCAAGGCACAGGCATCGTGGAATGCCTGCAAATGATTTTGCAGATCAGCATTGTATCTCCCTCCGAATCATGGGATATTGTTCATGTCTAATCGCTTGATCCAACTATCCTTTAAATGCCTTGTGGGGATCCTAACTGCCTTTGTGATGTCTAGCATGCTTCGGGTTGCGAGTAAGGGTTCATCATGATCATCTCTATCATGACGTCTGTGATGTCTTCGTGGTGGTTCCCTACTCTCCCTACGTCCTTGCCCTTGTCTTAACTCCTGACCTTCCTATCGAGGTCTTTCATCTCCCTTACTTTTACCCTCTCCATTGTGCTCACGATGGTTGTGCCCAGATGTGGAAGGAGAGTGTGAATGGTGAGATGAAGGAAAAGAGGAAGGGGATCCATCACCATGGCGATGTTTCTTACCTTCTCTTCGGTTGCTTCAGCCCCGATCGTTGTGACGATCAAAGTGTCTGTCCTTAGTATGAGTGGTTATTCCTGCTGTGAACAGTTGGTGTTCATAGGGATAAGAGCCTGTAGCATGTACAGTTGATCGTAGGCTCTGATGCCTAACCTCTTCACCATTGTGAGGAGGAGGAACATCATTTTCTAAGAAACCCGTTATGAGGGGTTCCTCGTCTCCTATTTCACTAAGGACATGGGGGACCTTGCCCTTCAACAATGAGTGTTGGCTCTCCTACCTTTCGTCCCTCATACGTTGTAAAGTGATGGGATGATAATCCCTTATATCATATTCTCCAGCAACGCATTCAGCGAATAAGTCCTGCATGCCAATCTGTGCTAAGGCACGGAAGAGCATGTTCGGAATAGATCGGTCTAGTGGTAAAACTATGTTACCAAACAAATCTCTCCAGTGCAACTGTTCATCCTGATGGAGGATAAAAGTGTAATCAGGAATATACTCATCGAGATGAGTATAAACTATCTTATATTGTTTAGGACTTGGCTGGTTTAGGTTATGTGTATGTTGCTGACTGTCTTCCGTGTTATTCCTAGGTGAGTTAACCTTATGAGAAGAAGCCATTTTATTGGTGTGCTGTTCACCGTTATATATGTTCTTATCTAACTAATTAACCCAAAGGTTCGTTAACGCTCACAACGATGTGAAAGATTTCCTAATGTTCTAATTGGCGTAAAAACACTTAGTCCCCGGCAACGGCGCCAATGATGAGTGGTGAGGTACCCCTACACTCAACCATACGAAACGAGCGTAGCACATGCGATCCGGTCGAACTCCATAGACTAAATGCCTAAACGCCCCATGGAACACTTGGGGTTAATCATTCGTTGTCTTCCCAGACTTACTTGTTGTTGTCACGGTGTATGGTTAAGTAAGTCCGAGGTATATGATTTTTTTGGTCTTTTCTGGTTTATCTCCTATGCTAAAGGGTGAAGGGTTGAGAGAACTAACTACTCTAACTAAGGACCTAAGTCTAAATTAACTAGCGTCAGCATCCATTCCCACTTACCGTACACACCCTGAACTATGCAACTGTGGCTACCAAACGCTAATCGTTACTGGGATTACCACACGTAACGCACGTGCTCGAAGTGGTCGTACTGAGGCACCTAACTAGCCTAAGTGTGACAAGCAGCCGATTCCTTGACTAGCCGTACACATCCGTAGATGCTCGTAATCAAGTCGTACTTGTCCCACGTTCTAGGAGGTAAGGGTGAGAGAATCTAATCGCGATGAGTAGCCGATTCCTTGGCTAGCCGTACACATTCGTCAATGCTCGTAACCAAGTCGTACTCATGCCACGCTTACTAGGAAAGCAATAAATAACATTAAATAAACCTATCCATGTACTGCAAGGTTTATCCACAAAGCTCATCTTTATTGCTATACACAACTTGCGTTCAGATACAAAGATGCTCGAATAAAGAACCGTTCACTTGGGGAACTCCTACTGCGAGCACATGGAAAATATTCTATCTCTGGGGTGATCAATCCACGAGAGCTTCGCTACTTCTAGCCTATGATGGGAAATGAGGGGAGTGCCACCTCTTATTTATAGATTTGGTGGTGGACCGCGATATCGTGTACATGATATTGTAGGGAACGATGTGATATTGCGGCGGCCACGATATCGCGTACGCGATATCGCGGCTTGTGCATATCGCGTCTGATCATCCATAATCATAAAGAGGAAAAATCAACTCACCTCGAGGAGGTGAAACCATTTCTACCTTTGCTAGTACTAAAATCACTAGATGAAATTGAGGCAAAGTTCAACAAGATGACAGAGTGGACACATGAAAAATGTAGGGAATATGTAGACATTATTAGAAGGAGACCCATGCAAGATAACCTTGATCACCAAAACAAACAAAGGATACCAAACCTAGAAATAGGACAAAACACCATTCGACAATCAAGAAGAAGAACTAAAAAGAATGAGGATAGGGGCTCAACCACAAAACATAAGTATCAATGTGATGTTTGCTTGTAAGATCACCGAAGAGGCCAATGCCCAATCTTGTCACATCGACATGAGCATTGGGAAAGAATGTTACATCCATATTTTGTGCAAAAGTACATGGTTGGGCGCATCCCTATCCCACAACTTTATGGGCAATTCCACAACTCATCGTACTATCCATGGGTAAATTCTTACTAGCCTCAGTACTGTGCTCAACCACAATGGCAAAACCCCTAGTCGTGGGGGAGGCCATTACCAAATTGGCCACACCCTTCGTATCACCCGAAACCAAGTGCTTATTATATTCAACACCTTGTTTCTCCAACTGGATCAACACCCTCTACTTCACCTCATTGTTATCACTCCCCTAAGTATCATCAATCCATGTCCTCTCCTACGAGGTCACCAACTCATGTTCCTCACACTTTTCCTTGCTCTCAATATTCGCATCCTTCACCTCCTTCTACATCACCACCAATTGTACCTGAAGGTTTTTCACCACAGCACCAACCCATGAACATTACTTGTGCTACTACTATCAACAATAGCAGAAATCCTCCACAACGTCGGAAGTGTCCTCTCTTTAGGCATGGCCATAGAAGGAGATAGCACGATTCTGAAACCATTGCACCCTCCAACTTAGCACAAGCCCAACATTGTGATGCACCTTCCTCCTCAAACTCAACGCCTCCTATTATCTTATCTAGGCCACCAACCAATACCCCAACAACCATGCAGCTTAATGAATATAACAATGTGGGAAGACATATCCATCTTTGCATACCATCTTATGGTCACAAGCACCATAGTGGGTCAGCTTCTTATCACATGACCACATCTTATAATTTGCCCCACTATGCCTACTTTAATCAAGTGTGTGAACCTCAATTTGGGTACATTCCTGCCACTATACCAAAAGACACCTAGTGGTTTGGATATGACCGAACCCAAATATTTCCAACATGTATGGATCCAAACTTTCCATTGATTAATTCTTGCCATAATCAAAGGTTCATTCATGGGGGACATCCCCCATTCTAACAATAAAAATTAGCAAATGTTTTTCTTTTTCTTTGGTTTTACAATTTTATTTTATTTTTCTGATTTTTCATTTTCTAATTTTCCATCTTTCAATTTGTTGTTTTATCTTCTTAAGGGTAATCTCATCTGTGGAAAAAATACTCTTGTGCCTTGTCAATTGAGGTGTTTTTCTATGCTATCAAGTCACAAGTGACTAATTTAGATAGTGAGCCCACAACATCCACCCACCCATTCTATTAATAAGAGGTTCTACTCTAGGTATGATGATATTCTTATTATCATTAAAACTTAAAGTAACTTTGTACTCATTATGCCCAGAGTGAAGAGTGACAAACTAAGAGGGAATGAAAAGGGTGTGACATCAAGGAGACTTGTGAATTCTCTTTGGTGACATCTGTAAGTGCTATCATGCAACTTGGTTGTACTAAGATCCTTGTAGATCTAACGAAAAATGGAAGTAAGAGTTGTGATAAAGGCACTCAATAAAGGAACTCAATGCTATTCTGGGAGGTTCCACTGAAAAGACATGCACCCATGCCTGAAGGTTGGTAGCTTCTTTGGATCATTTTGGGAAAGACAAACTGCAAGAAGTGGTCGGAAGAAGAAAAAGACAAGAAAAAAAGAGAAGCAAGAAAAAAGAAGAAGAAATGAAGCATAAAAGAAAAGACAAAGAAAAAATGTGCCACAGAAAAATTTGAATCACTCCTCCCTTTCACAAAATGTCAAGTGATCATACGCCTTGTTGTTGTGATGCTCTTATGGTTGTCTATCATTGGGATGAAACAATGTGATGTCACTGATCATAGGTATGGACTTGGTTTTGATCTTGGAGTGAAAGGCTAATGGTACTTTAATCACACACAACACTTAGGATACATTATGCCCAAGGTAAGTTACCTCACATCCTGATCTCTACAATACCTTCTATAATTCATCTCATCTCATGGTCCAAGTACTTCTATTGTGTCTTGTGTGGCATAGAATTCATACCTCATAATGGTAGTGCTTAACATATGTGTGTTTTTTTACATAGGTGTGGATTGCATTTAACCCTTATAGTGCCTACAGACATTTTAAGGTGTGGTTACGCAAGGGCATTATAGGTTAGAACCTACTTTGGGGAGGACCCACTTGTGTGACTTTTGTAATTTGTACTTGTTGCGCACCACCACATCATTTTATACCCTCTGAGTACTCCCTTGCCAAATCTATTTTTTCCTTTGTCATCATTTTATTGAACGTTCCTCAAAACCATTACATGTCCTTTTATGTGTCACCTAAATAGATCAGGTCTGACATTAAACTTTGAGGGCAACTTCCTTGAAAAATCTCTAACTCAAGAATCACACTATGCAATGAATTAAACATTTATTAAAGGCAATGAGTAAGGTATAAGATAATCAAATTTCTTTAAGAAACCTTACTAACAATCGATCCTTGTGTGATTATAGATGGCCCCTAAAAGAGGATAGCAAGGAGGACTTTTTTAAGGTGTAGCTAAATGCCCAAGAGGAGGGATAGGCTAAGGACCTCCTGCAAAACATGCAAAGCAAGAGGCACAATCATTCAACAGCCATTAGGAAACTCTTGTCACTACACAATCTAGCTAAGCAAAAGGTAAAGAGGTTAGGGCCAGAGCCTATGAAGAGGAACGATGGCTATTTGTGGCATGGTACGTCAAAGCTAATGCAACTATCATGTCTGTGGGAAGTGCAAACTCCATCAAACACTGGAACATCAACATGGACGACTCATGATCCTCAGACAAAAGAGGAAAAACTTTAGGCACTTTTTCAAAGGTATCAATTTCAGAAGCCTGGAGCACAAGACAAAGGAAAGGCACCCATGGAAAAGCCACCACCACTGAGAATCACATGAGTTCCATAAGTTTTGTACTTTGTGGCTATGTTCAAATTTTATTTAATCCCACACTGCAGCATGAAACAATCCATGGTCATTCAATATTCCCATACCTATCCACTATTTGTAATTAAATGAACTTGTTCCTCACTTTGTTTGACTTGAGGATGAGTTTTTATTTAGTCATGGGGGCATGATGAATCATGGTTTGCCAGGCCCAGATATCGAGTACGTGATATCAAGTACAAGATATCAGGTACCCAATATTGAGTATAAGATATCAGGTACCTGATATCTCAGCCTAGATACGATATCGTATACATGATATCATGATTCCTGTGTTGGCCTATAAATATAGCACTCAGGCACATGGGGAGGAGTCTTGTTGCCGGTAAGTCTTAGGGTCGAGTCTTTTTGTTAATTTTTACTTAATTTTCAGTTCCTTTTCCCAAGTGCATGCTCGTAGTGTGATGCTTGTAATTTTACAGAACCTTTGTTCAAGTGTGACATACTTGGACATGCACACAATCAGCAATGAAGATCGAGATTACTCCATCATTGCAGTATTCACTTATTTTTTAATTATTTAATTATTAATTATTATTTATTATTTTATTAATTAATATTTATTTTATCATCATTTACTATTTTTGTCGTTAAATGCAGAATGAGTACGTCTTAATCACGAACATTTAAGTGTGACTACTTGGTACCCCAGTAGCGTATCTAGTAGTGCTTCGAGTAATGTGCGCTTGGTAATANTCACATCATACACCTCACTCTAGACTAAACCATACATGACAAAGCAAATACTAGCCCAGGTGGGAAGACAGCGAACTACGATCAACGTATAACTATCTAGGTGCCACAGCTAGTCCATCCACAAAGTTTGACCGGGTCACATGTACATGCTCATATTTGTATGGTTGAGCATAGGGGTACCTCACTGCTCATCATGACCAATATATCATAGTTTAAGTTATCTATAGGCCTTTCATGATGCTTGTACCTTACAAAATGGTGAAAGTAAATGATAACAATTATAGTTATTTTTCAAAACTTTAACAAAAGATTTAGAAAGTTGGTATAGATTTTTAGAGCCAAAGCCAATCCAAAAATTGACTACTATGCTAGAAGTCTTTGATAAAAAGTACCAAATTTACACTTACAGATTTAATTAGAGAAAATAGATTTAGAGGTAAAAGCAAGACACTCATGAGTCATTAGATGCAACCTAGGAAAGATATTACATGCTACTTAATAAATGCCCAGGCCATAACTTCTTCTAAAAAGAACAACTTCATCATATTATCAATGGACTAAGGAATAAAACTCATGAGACTCTTGGGATTTATGTTTAAGGGTGATGATTAAAATTGAAAGCCTATCATATTCAAAAACTTATAGATAACTAAGGAGGAAGGAGAGGTCCAAAAAAGAGAAGATATAGAGAAATACAATAGAGATCCACATCTCAGTAACATAGAGGCAAAAATTTATGAATCTCAAGAAATGAACATAATCCAAGAGATGATATAACAAAAGGTCTTTCCAATTCAAAAATTAATCTTAAACATATCTATAAAGGTCAACAAAATATGGGGATGCTATCTCTGAAAATTTTTTGACCATGTTATGAATAATATAGGAGAAAAATGAATAGGTAAAAGGAACAAAATCCAAATAAGCGTTGCTAAAAAAGAAGAAGAGGGACCAATCAAGGATAAAAGGAAAAATAGTTGTTGATGAAGAAATATCTAATTTAGAAACAAATAATGATAAATGTTGTGACTATTATCAATACCAATATACTAAGGGTGTTTGTTCTGTTATGTCACAAATGATTTTAACTATACAAGAAATAGGTACTTATGCTCTAAATTCAAAGTTTATTAAAGAGCATCTCAAAGAGAGTTATTAGCAATAGTGGGAAACTCCACAAGTTTAGGGAATGTCATCACCATAATAACAATACCCATACCACCAACTTGATCCTTATAGATACTTTGTTCAATAACTAATTCTTTCAAAAAGTCTTGCTTCTTCTACATATCATTATTACCCTCCAAAATATCATATATATGTTATCCCTACTCCTTGGTTCCCATCTTATGTACATCATTCATCTCAAAGTTCTTCACCTTTAGTGCCTTTATCCCAAGTGAAAGTGGAACTATCACCATAATCATAACAAATAAATTCTACTTGTGTAGTTCATATGTAGGTAACTAATGAAGCTACTAGTCTTTAGCATAAAGTTAGGAAATCTTCTTTTTTAAGGTCAAAATCTAAGTCTCTACCTATAACCTTAGTCATGAAGGAGATGAATTAATTCAAGGAAAGGTAAACCATGGATTTTTTTTTTGGAATTTGTTTCATTTCTTTTCATATTTATATTTCTTTATATTTTTCTATTTCTTAAGATTCTATGACTTTCTTAAATATTTTTACTTTAAAACCATTTTTATTTTCTTTTTTTGAAATATTTTTTAATTTCCTCTATGGTCTTAATATTATTAATTTGGTTATATTTTTCTTTTATTATTTTAAGATTATATGCATGGTTTTGTAGGTTCAATAAAGTTATAATAATCATCTTGTATTTTCCACTGAAAGTATTATATTTATAATGATTAGTAATATCACATTAGTCACTCCTCTATCTTCTATTAATAAGAGGTTATTACCATGGATATAATGTTGTCCTTATCATCCTAAAAACTTTAATAAACTTCATGATCACACAACTTAGAATGAAGTAGGAAAGACTAAGGGAGGGTGGAAAGAACATGGTATAAAGAAGATTTATTTACGTCATCTTGGGACCCATTATTTTAGCACATATAGCTACTTGGACTATGAGATATTAAGAGATAAAAAAATTAAATCTTAAAAATGACCCCACTTGGTAAGCCACTTGAAAGATATATTATCCCATGTTTGAAGGTAGAATTTTATCAAGTGGGAGAGTTGATTAATTATTGAATTTAACTAATCTTGATATATCACTAGAAGGATGTGTGACCAAGTTCAAAGATAGACCTCTATCAAGAAAATATCTTAGGACTAGCCTCAACAACATGTAACTAAAAAGACATGTGATTCATGTCTAAGGGTGATCCGTTAGTGGAACTACCATTAGCCATGTGACTACAAAGACATATGATGTTACAACCTAAAAATTTGCATAGGTTTTATTATTTAATTTAATATGTTAGATACATTTTGATAGCTTATTTTTCATTTCATAGACTAAATAATAAGATTATGTTGTTATTGTTGTTGTTAGTTTGTTTAAATGAATACAATATGCTTGTTAAAATATTTTGTTATGGTTTTTTATTTTTTGCTTCTTACAACTATTAATACCTAGACATAGATCTTTTATATATTTTATAGTTGAATGTTGAAATCCAATTACCCTTGTAAGTATTTTTTTTTTCTATTTATTATCATGCCCTTACAAACATTGGATTATGCATATTTCCTTTTATTCAAACTTGAATCAATAGTATAAGAACATTAATTTGGGTCTATGCCAAGGATATCTACTATTAAGGCTATTTTCTTGATATGAAAATTGATGGGGAAATTTAGAAATCACAAAGAAAATCTACATCTGATCTTAATTGACTTAGAAACAAAGATATTGTTTGGTGGGCCTTGTAGAGGAAAAACATCCTTGATAAATGTATTAAAGTGATTCAATACATGTATAAAGGAGCTACTACTAAAATTAGAATTTGTGGAACCACATTTGGTTTTTTAGTCATAATAGATTTGGAGGGTCTACACTTAGCCTGTACTTATTTATCATTATTATAGATGAATTAACAATGAAAATATAGGATGAAATCCCTTGATGTACACTATTTGTAGATGATATTGTGTTAGTGGATACAACTCCAAAAATATTACTTCTAAAATGGAGAAGTGTAAACATGCTCTAGAATAAAAAGGCTTAAAAATTGGCAAAAGTAAGACAAAATATATGAAATGTAATTTCAATAACAACATAAATAATGGTATATAAGATCTATCCTTTGAAGATTTATGAATTAAATATAAACTATTTAAATTTTTGAAACCTTTGTAGCATTTTTGGCTTTTTGGATTTTAGAATAATTTTAAATATCTAATGAGAAATTTTGTTTAATCAATATCTTTAGACTTTTGGTCCAAATCCTTATATGCTCCATGGATAGGGAAATAACATAACCTTTCTTAGTTAAGAGGTTCTAACTCTTGCAATTTAATGAAGAGAGGCTAGAATAGATAGGAAAATGTGGAGAGGAACATGGGATGACAGGTGGACCTTTAGAAGTTACCTCATAATTTTCGTATATTTTGAATTTTTTCAAAATAGAAGACTTGTACACTTTTTGGATATTTGAGTCCTGTACTTATTTTTGTGAATAAATAATAAAAATATGATAGTCATGAAATGTTTTTCATTGCCATCTTATTCCACACATCATAGAGGTTATTTTTCATGTTGGTGATTGATATATGCTTTAGGAAAAAATAATATTATTTTATTAAATATTACAATTTTA
>MNCI01034058.1:836749-856412 GCA_015680685.1 Gnetum montanum | reverse complement strand
CTTCTTTGGTGAGTGTCCTTGGGAACAACTTGAGTTTCTGCCACTCACTATCAATTTTTTTCAAGGCATAGGCATCGTGGAATGCCTGAAAATGATTTTGCAGATCAGCATTGTATCCCCCTTCAAATCATGGGATATTGTTCATGTTTAATCGCTTGATCCGACTATCCTTTAAATGCCTTGTGGGAATCCTAACTGCCTCTGTTATGTCAAGAATACTTCGGGTTGCGAGTAGGGGTTTGTCATGATCATCTCTTTCATGACGTCTATGATGTCTTCGTAGTGGTTCCCTACTTTCCCTACGTCCTTGCCCTTGTCCTAACTCCTCTCGACCTTCCTGTCGAGGCATTTCATTTTCCCTTTTACTTTTACTCTCTCCATTATGCTCACGATGGTTGCACCTAGATGTGGAAGGAGAGTGTGAATGTTGAGATGAAGGAGAAGAAGAAGGGGATCCATCACCGTGGCAATGTTTCTTACCTTCTCTTCGGCTGCTTCAGACCCGATCGTTGTGATGATCTAGGTGTTTGTCATTAGTGTGAGTGGTTGTTCCTGCCGTGAACAGTTGGTGCTCATAGTGATCAGAGCCTGTAGCATGTACAATTGATCGAAGGCCCTGATGCTTAACCTCTTCACTAGAGTGAGGAGGAGGAACATCATTTTCCAAGAAACCCATTGTGAGGGGTTCCTCGTCTCCTATTTCACTAATGACATGGGGAACCTTGCCCTTCAACAGCGAATGTTGGCTCTCCTTCCTTGCGTCCCGAATACGTTGGGCATTTTTGGGACGATAATCCCTTATGTCATAATCATCCAAAACATATTCCATGAGCAGTTCTTGCATGCCAGTCTGTGCTAAGGCATGGAAAACCATGTTAAGGGCAGATCTATCTAGGGGTAACACGATGTTACCTTGCAGATCTCTCCATCGTAGTTGTTCATCTTGATGGAAAATAAAAGTAAAGTCAGGGACATACTCATCAGGATGAGTATATGTGACCTTAGATTGTTTAGGACCTGGCTGTTCTGGGTTATGCCTCTGATGCTGACCTTCTCCTATGTTGTCCTTAGGTGAGTTGATTTTGTGAGAAGAAGCCATTTCTAATGGTGTGCTAACTTTCTACCGTTATTTATGTTCTTGATTAACTAATTAACACTAAGGTTCGTTTAAAGCTCACAATGATGTGAGTGATATCCCTATGTTTAATTGGCGTAAAAAACACTTAGTCCCCGACAACGGCGCCAATGATGAGTGGCGAGGTACCCCTACACTCAACCATACGAATACGAGTGTGCACGTGCAATCCGGTCGAACTCCGTAGACTAAATGCCTTAACACCACAGGAAACACTTGGGGTTAATCATTCATTGTCTTCCCAGGCTTGCTTGTATGTGTCACACTGTATGGTTAAGCAAGTCTGAGGTATGTGATTTTTTTGGTATTTTTCAGTTTATCTCCTAAGCTATGAGGAAAAGGGTTGAGAAACTAACTAACTCTAACTAATGTCCTAAGTCTAAATTAACTAGCATTAGCATCCGTTCCCACTTATCGGACACACCCTGAACTATGCAACTGTGGCTTACCAAAAGCTAATCGTTACTTGGATCACCACACGTAACGCAAGCGCTCGAAGTGGTCGTACTGAGGCACCTATTTAGCCGAAGTGTGATAAGCAGTTGATTCCTTAGCTAGCCGTACACACCCGTGGGTGCTCGTAGCCAAGTCGTACTTATCACATGTTCTAGCCTAGCGATGAGCAGCCGATTCCTTGATTAGCCGTACACATCCGTAGATGCTCATAATCAAGTCATACTTGTATGCACTAGGAAAGAAGTAAATGAATAACAATAAATAGAACCACGTGCTGCAAGGTTTATCCAATCAAGTTCGTCTTTATTGTCGTACACAACTTGGGTTCAGGTTACAAGCTGCTCGAATAAAGAGCCGTTCACTCTAGGACTCCTACTGCGGGCACATGGGAAAAATTCTAACTCTAGAGTGATCAATCTATCAGAGCTTCACTACTTATAGCCAGGATTGGGAAATAAGGGGAGTGTCACCTCTAATTTATAGATATGACAGCGGACTACAATATCGCGTACGCGATATCACAGGGAAAGACGCTATATCGTTTACGCGATATCGCGGCACAGTGCATGTCGCGTCTCATCACTAATTTTATGATTTTTAGATTTACTAAAATAGGGTTATCTACAATTTAACTTTAAGTGCTCTCTAAGATGATTCCAATGGTACCAATTTCATCAAAATATGACTTATGGTTTGAAAGATATGATAATTCTCAAGTTAGGTGTAGTTTTTAAAATAAAAAAAATTTAATTTAATACTTTTTAAAAATTTTAATTATTTTAAAAAATATATTAAAAATAAAATAAAAATGGAGGACAAGAAGTCTTACGTTCAAACGTGAGCCCCAAAAATTTTTATGACACTTTAAAAAAACTTTAAAAGAGGGGGGGGGAGGTGTAGGATGTCTCAGGTTCAAACCCAAGCCCCAAATAAATGATATAAAAAAATTTTATTAAAAATATAAATAAATAATTTTTAAGGGTAGTAAAGCCCTTAGGAGGGCCTCAACTGCGACAACCACTACCTGATAATAGCCATAGCTTGCTGTTAGCCATAGATGGTGGCTAAGGACTGGCCCTTGGGCCAACCCCAAGGGCACCACATCATGATGCCCATCTGCCACCATATTACTACCCATCCACTGCCATATTATGCTACACGTGCCTCTACTACCACTACTCCTCTACTCTGTCAACCTACAGTTGAACCATGTTGTGTTGCCTGCCTTCTGCCATCCATCGCCACCAGCATCTACACCCTTCGTTGTCTATGCCCTATGCTGCCTACTACCATGACATGCCTATGCCTTTCGTTGTCTACTACCACTTCATGCCTATGCCTTTAGCATCACCCATAACTACCTTTGACACCACCAATAATTTCCTTTAGCATCATCCATGATTGCCTCTGACACCACTAATAACTACCTTCAACATCATCCATAACTGCCTCTGGCACCACCAACAACTGCCTTTAGCACCATTGATAATTGCCTCCAATGCCACCGATCACTACCTCTAATGCTGCCAATCATCATATCTTTGGACACTATCGATAACTACCTCTCCCTGTGTTGACAAGGGCCATGTAGACCTTAAAATGAGCTACATAGGCCTTGAAATAGGCTACATATGCCCAGTCTAGGACTACATAGGCCCTAAAACAGGCCACATAGGCATAGTCAAGGGCTACGCCAGCCCTGACACGGGCCACACCAAGGATGCACAGACCCAAGACTAACCATGCCTACCCAAGGAAGGGCTACAGGGACTATGCAATGGGCCATGCTAACCCAGAAGAGGTCCATGTAGACCCTAGAATGGGTCATCCATTAGTAGATGGAAAAATCAATTTTTTTCTAACTAATGGGAATTTTGAAATTTCCATCAACTGATGGAAAAATTTGAATTTTTTTGCCCATAATTTTTATTTTAAATAGAAAACATGCTCAATTATTTTTAAAAAATTGAATTGGCAACTTGGTAATAAGGCAGATAAAAACTTCTTCATTAAGCACGCTTGTTCTAAAGTAGAATTGGAATGGGTGACCTCTCAGGTAGTCTTGGAAAACATGAAAGTTTTGTAAACTTAAAACAACTATAAATTTTGAATTTGGAGTCAATTTTCAACCAAAAAAAAAATCAATTCCAATAGATTTGAACCTTTCAAACTCAATGGAACTATCAAATCTAGCTTTTGGATTATAGAAAATTAGCATTTAATTCATTGTTTTAGGTCTTGAAAATAATTAGGATTTGATACTCCATAAGAAATCCATGATAGTTTCAACTTCTTTTACAACTAACTAAGAATTTTAAGACCCATAAAAAGGGCCACAAAAGCTAAGAATTATCAACATACCTAATTTCTTCAACTTATCGATGTCCAAAACCCAAAAAATAAATTGGAGAGAAATGGAGGCCTGAGTCAATGATCAGATGAATGCCCTTAAAGATCAAATTAATGAAATTAGGGATGTTTAAGAAGAACTTCATCACTCAAACTAGGGGTTCAGGATAGAGATGCAAGATATTTTTGAGGAAATTAGGAAATGTCCTAGAGGCTAGAGGATAAATGGTTAGACAGGCAAGGAAAGATGGATTTCTTTGCAGACTCCATAAAAAAATTAACCGACCATCTCATTCAGCCTTCAAATCCTACCCATGGTCTACTTAGGAAACAATGTCAAGATCAAGATCAACTTTCCCCTAGGGATCCACACCAAACACAACCCCCACCTACTAGTGGATAGGACACCGAAATCTCGCTTGTAGGCCATAGAATGGAAACTAAATGTGAGGGATATGGGAACTGACTTCATCCACCTAGAGAATCACTAACAGAGGTTCATGCTAAGAAATTAAAATTAGATCATTATTATGAAGCCCTTGGATCTAGTGCTAAGGCAAAGGATTGGCTTGATATAATGAAAAATTACTTTGATATGTTGCATTTGACAAGCCATAACTATTTAGAAGTTATCTCCATATATTTAAGATGATTTATGGCAACATGGTGGAATGGATTAAGATCTCAAGGTTTACTTACAAATTAGCTTAATTTTTGTTGAGATTTTGAACAAAAATTCATTCCCAATTCTTTTCTTGAAGAGTGAAAAATAACATTTGATTCCTTAAGGTTGGAAAGGCGATCTCTAGATGATTACTACAAGGAATTCTATGATCTTAGTTAGTATGTAAGTTACCAGGATGAGGGAGAATTAGCTTCAAAATTCATTGGAGGACTACATGCTCAACTACATCCCCAAACATGAACCCAAAATCCTCAAACCATTAATGAAGCATATAGAATTGCTAAGGATTATGAGGAATCAAATCAGATACAAGCTACCCTTCGACAAGAAACTCTTGGACAAACTACCTTTTCACAAGCAATGGTAGAGAAGACACCAACCAAAAATCTTGATCGTGATTAGGATGTTTCATTTGTAGGAAAGATAATTTCAAACAAGACAACCTGAAATTTCAAGCAAAAATACAAAGGACCAACTAAATCAAGAATAAAATACCCAACCCAAACATGAACAAAGGAAAATTTCCAACCACCACCACAGCTGTGAAGAAGATATCTGCATCAACTAAAGTAGGTTTGCGTAAATTTCAATTTACTTTACTAATTTTTGAAGGTTTAATTAAAGGTAAACAAATGAAATTTTTTATTGATAGTAGTGCTAGTGATAACTTTATTTCTCCAAAGTTAATTAATTTATTGAAATTAATTTTACCTTCAAAGAAAATTATTAAGATAGAACTGGCAGATGAAATGACTATATGCAAGCATACTAGGTATGGAGAAATTAAATTTACTTTGCAAAACATGCCTTTTGTTGATGAATTTTTTGAATTTAAACTAGGGGAGGTTGATGCAATTTTAGGAATGTCTTTCTTGCCAAAATTTGATATTACTGCGCACTTTGAAACTTGTATTTTAAAAGTCCCAACCACTGACAATGTCAAGGTTTTAAGGGGGGTAGGAACAACAAAGAAAATTCATACAATAACTGTTAAGTAAGATAAAAGATTAGTCAAAAAAGGTGCTATGATGTTGGTTTTCAAAGTAACCCAACCTTAGAGATCTTTAGCTATTGAGATCTCAAAAGAACTTAAGGAAAATAAAGATTTGGTATTTGGTGAAACTAGAGAACTACTTCAAAAAAGAACCATCAAGCATGATATTGATATTTTTCCCAGTACATAACCTATTTCAAAAGCCCCTTATAGATTTTCTACTTCTAAATTAAGAGAATTAAAAGTACAATTAGACCAATTATTGGAAGAAGGGAAAATTACATCTAGCATATCACCTTGGGGTGCACTAGTCTTATTCATTAAAAAGAAAGATGGTACACCAAGATTATGCATCAATTATAGAGCATTGAATAAAGTGACAATTAAAAATGCTTATCCCTTACCTAGGATCAATGATTTGTTTGACCAACTTACAGGTGCATGTTATTTCTCAAAGGCTAATTTAAAATTAGGTTATCACCAAATAAGGATTAAGGAGAAAGATATTGAGAAAATTGCTTTTAGAACTAGGTATGGATTATACGAATTTGTTGTGATGCCATTTGGATTAACTAATGCACCTACAACATTCATGGCATTAATGAATAATATTTTTCATGAATATCTTGATCAATTTGTTATAGTAATTATGAATGATATACTTGTTTATTCTAAGTCAAGAGAAGCACATGTTAAACATTTGAAAATTACAATGGAAATTCTTAAAGAGCATCAACTAAAAGCTAAATTGAGTAAATGTGAACTCTTTAAGGAAGAAGTTTCATACTTAGGACATATAGTTTCTAAGAAATGATTTCAAGTAGATCCAGCAAAAATTAGAGTGATTTGAGACTAGCCTAAATTAAAAGATGTTACAACTATTCACAACTTCTTAGTTTAGCCAATTTTTATCAACATTTCATTAAAGATTATTTGACCTTGGTAGCCCTATTAACTAACCTTTTACAAGAGAAACATGTGTTCAAGCTTGATGAAAAATGCATGGAATATTTTCTTAGATTAAACATGCTACTTACAACAACACTTATTTTGAGAATTCGAGATGAAGAATTACCATTTGAAGTATCCAAAGGTGCCTGTGGAATAGGAATTGGTGCAATTATTTCACAAGAAGATAAAGTGGTATGTTATGAATCTCGTAAATTACGAGGAGTTGAGGTAACTTACTCAACCCATGATTTAGAATTACTAGTAATTCTTCATGCTTTGAAAGTTTGGAGACATTATCTTTGCAGAAAAAGGTTTGTACTAAAAACATATCATAAAATTTTAGAATATTTGCAGAGATAGCCTGTTTTGAATACTTGTCAAAGTAAATGGGTAGAATTATTGGCTGAATATGATTTTGAAATCAAATATATTCCAAATAAGAAAAATGTGGTAGCTGATGCCCTTAGTCGAATGTGGAACTTAATGGTAGGTGTGGTAACGATCCTTATGGAAGACCCTTATTTTAAAAATATTTTAATCAATATTTCCTATGAGCCTTAATATCAACTTACCTCTAATGGTTTATTGATAAAAGGACAAAGAGTATGCATACCAGAAGGAAATTGGAGACTAAGGTTGTTGTGTGAAGCAAATGAAGTACCATATGTAGGACACCTAGGCTATATTAAGACCTATATGATAATTCGAAAATCTTATTTTTGGCTTGGAATTAAGAATGATGTGTCCTCATACATTAAAATTTGTCCAACGTGTCAAACAATAAAAGCTAAACAGAGGAAACCCAGTGGATTATTATAACCTATGGAAGTCCCAACTTGGAAATGGTAAGATATCACTATGGACTTCATTATGGGATTTCCAATAACCAAAAATGGAAATGACTCAATTTTTGCAGTGGTTGATCATGTATCAAAGATGGCACATTTTATAGCTTTGAAATCTACAAACATAGTAGAAGAAGTATCTCAAAAATTCATACATGAAGTGTTTTGATTGCATGGCTGTCCAAAATCTATCATCTCAGACAGAGATCCCAAGTTCATATCTGAATTCTAGAAAAAATTCTTTAGAAAACTTGGAACCCTATTGAAATTTAGCATAGCTTATCACCATAAGACTGATGGAAAAACCAAACATGTGAATAGAATATTAGAAGATATCCTACGAAGCTATGTCTGATGTAGATCAAAAACATGGAAGAATTATTTCCATCTGGAAAAATTTTCCTATACTAACAATTATTAAGGTTCTATAGATCAAACACTATTTGAAGTAGTAAATGGACATAATTTCCATACACAAATAACCTAGGTAGATCCAACCTTAAGAATGGAATGGAAGGAAGGAGAAATGAAAATAATGGAAAACATTGTCACAAGAGTTAAAAAAAATTTACAAGCTACCCAAGATAAATATAAAGGATATGGATATCAACATCAACTTAAAAAAGAATTCCAAGTAGGAGATCAAGTATTACTAAGAGTAAAACCTACTAGAAGTTCTCTTAAACTAGGAAAATATACTAAATTGGCATCTAGATTTTGTGGACCTTTTAAAATCTCTGAAAGAATTGGTGAAGTAGCATATCAATTGAATCTTCCAGCAACCTTAAAAATTCATCCAATTTTTCATGTGAGCTTGGTAAAGAAATTTCATGAAAATGATGTACCATATGTGTTGGATTGGAATACTTTGCCATTATGATCCAACGCCAGCTTTGAAGTTAGACCCATTGCTATTAAGAACCAATGGTCAAACTATTGACAAAGTACTTGTTCAATGGTCAAATTGTGATCAACAAACTTGGGAAAATAGGGAGTCTATGTTAAATACTTACCCCCAAATTTTTGACCATCATGATATTGAATGATAAATTGTATTTGTTATGGATGTAATTAAGTATATTTTTATAATTTCTAATCATTTATTTTTATAGATGGTAATGAGAAAAATAAAGGAACCAAAGCTAAGAAGCATAAGAATGAAGCAGTAGTTGCGCAGTTGAACATAAAGAAAGTGCTTAAGGATGAGCTAGATGCCTAAGGGGGGTAGATTGTAACGTCTTGTCCCTTGCTAAGGGTGGAAAAAATTATAAACAATGTAATTAACCTTTAAATGAAGGGGCACCTTGTTATAAAGAGTTACAATTATTCATGTATCCCTTGGGAAAGGGTTTGAGCTATGCCATTTAAGGCTGAGGTTAGAGGTTGTGCCAGGTATGGAGTTGCAGAGCTAAGAGAGGCAGGTAATGGGAGCTAGGTGAAGTGGAATAGAAAGAGACTGATCACCTCTTTAGTAGGATAGCCTAACCATGATGGCAATGCTGGATTGCCTCTAAGGCTTAAGTGGCATGGAAGACAACCTAGAGGGCATTACAGTACTCTCTTCTATTAATAAAATTTTTCCATTTTCCTTGTTTCATTCTTCAATACCAATTATTTATTTACCAGTTAATTCATTTATTACATATTTATAATGTTTTTAGTATATTATTTAAGAAAATATGAATGCAATAAATTGAGTGATCATATTTTTTATGACATCTAGGAACAGGATGTCATAACACTAATGAATAGAAGGATAAGAGTCTTATTCCTACAACTTAAACATTCTTCATAGTTAATCAATAAATCCATCCTAATAATTACATCATATTCTTCATATCCCTTCATCATGAGATCATTATACCATATGTATCCTTGTATTACTATATCAATTAAGAAATAACATTTCAATAATAAAGATAGTAGGGTAGAATGTTAATCAAATTATCTACAGAGAAATCTAAATGATAACTATGAAGTTGTAAGTTGACTTCTAATCTAAAAAATGTTTTTAGTATGACTATTATGTTGTCCAATCATAAGCTAACTTATCCAAACACTATGTCCAACACCCTTGATCTATGTAAGACTATATTTATTTTTTGATTTGTTGCTTTATTGTAACCAACATATAATCTTAGGAATAAGTGGCCCAACTCTTAAGTTGAATATATTCTTCTGGTTATGTTACCAAATGCTTCTAATCCTAACTTTCATAAAGGCCATTAACTAAATCACTGGATGTGGTATCAAGATTGAATTGGTGATGAGTGATCCCCACTCTAGAGTCTTCCAATAGGTTAAAAAGTTATTAAAACATGTATCATTAAACATTAATCAATCATAGCTTATTCCTCACAAGAAAACAACTGAAAATTACTTCAATTGCATAGTCATCAAAACATTGACTTAAAAATTTATTAAAATATTATTAATCTTCTTACCATCATTATCATCAATGGGTTACCACCTAGGTCAACTTCCATAAGGTTGTTATGTTACACACATATCTATCATGCAATGGAACATATCCAAACATTGAAAAATTCTCTTAGACATATGAATGTTATAAGAAAACCTTTCATACCATCCCAAGTGGATGAATCAAATGCATTAAATATTATTTACCAAAATAACTCATTGAAATGTTAAATATTGTCTTAGCCAAATAAAAATATTGTACCACCCATTTTACTTCTTCTATGCACACTAACATACAAATAATGAAATAAACCTTGGAAAACACTTAAATTATTTTTAAAAATCCTCATTTTGTAAGACTTTGCTAATGGATTGTATAGGATTTATTCTCTTTAGCATCTTAATAACTCTTATTATCAACATCTCAACTCCACAAATCTAAGAATACTTACCAAACCTTTGGCTATGATACCAACTTGTAACAAGTTACCAACTAGGCTTAGGATCAAAAGGTATTACTTTCAAAAATAAATTACAACTTATTAAAAAATAATGGATGTCAAGGAAATATGATAGGAAAAGTAGCAAGAATCCAAAAATATGGATAGATGGCATCAAGAAATGTAAACAATTGATTAAAAAATTTCTAAATAGTAACCCATTTCATACAAAACCTAAGCTATTAACTATAAAATAATTTGAAGACCCAAGACAAAATTACAATAAATAGGATAAACTAAAAATAGCAAAATTAATTACCGAACAAATATAACCAAATACCAACAAGGTATTGAGCTCTAACATAACTAAAAAAAATGTAATAAAAACTAGAATAAAACACCAATGCTACTCAAATAAATTAATGTATTAAAGTTAGGCTTGCACCAAATATAGGTAACTGCAAAATCCATATATCCAACCAAAGGGAATCACATAATACATAAATACCAACTAAACATTACAGTTTAGAAGAATGTAACAAAACTAACAACTCAAACAAATCCTAGAAAATACCTAAAAATCTAAATTGAAACATCAACTTCTTCATCTATCTCATCATCCTAATAACTAACTAAATTACATGAAAGGAACATAAGAAAAGAGAAGGTTACTCCTAAGACTGAGTAGGGGAAAAAACTACAAATACTTAAGGATTTTGGAACTTGACATTAGGTAGCTAGAAGAACTAGCACATGGATAGTTTCATCCAAAGAGTTAGCAGAAAAAACATCAAAGCATACATACAAACATCAAATATTTATGATATAAAAATTAGGATATGATAAGTTAGCATCAAAGCATGGTTTTATATCATAAATTGGAGTTTATGTAAGTTTTGTAAGTAACAGGAAAAATTTAAAAAGATGTTTTAAAGACAGGTCATGAGAAAAAAGATCATGAATAGCCTAATAATAGTAGGTATTTCTAGTAATCAAGTTTGCAATGGAAGCATGAACTAAACATCTTTAACTTTGATATTTTTATGGTATTGAGAATCCTCATGAAAAGGGAAATTTGCTAAGAGAGATGGTGATTTAAGTTTGATAATGTTTTGGATCTTCTCTTCCAAGGTGAGATACTTAAGGGTGAGGATATAATATTCCATATTTCTAGTTAATCTTATTTTATCTTTTTTTCCTCTAGCATGAATTAACTTTTGCTTCTAAGAGTTAATCTTATTATAACCTTGTTCATAGCTTTTGATATGTCTCTTATTTAATTGTTATAATTTTATGTCTTTTATTAGTTTTACTTTGTGGTTCTTTAGGATTTAATCTCATACTCTTCTTGGTATAAATCTTGAATTCTTTAATAAATATCTTATTAAATATTTACTTCTATAAATTATGAATTCTTGTAATAAATAATTTTATTTGGGAAAATTTTAGAATCTTTTTTAAAAATATGATTTTATTTTGCTTTTTGGATTTATTTTTGAAATCTACTAATTACATAGTATTTTCTTGCTAAGAACAGGTTAGTAGAATGATAGCACATTTTGAAAGCTAGTAATTTAATATTTTTGAAAAAATATAATCCTTTTCGAAAACTCAAATATGTTTTATTCTGTTTCGTTTGCAAGTGGAATTTGACTTTCTAATATTTACTAGATTCCTAACAAGCTTTTCTAGTATTATAAAATTCATCAATCAATTTTACTATTGTGAACTATTGCTATAATTTTATCTTAGAAACCCTAGAATTACACATAAAGCTATGGTTACATTTTGCATTCATTCTTTTCCTACTCTTGCAAGTTAATCGATCTCTCTCTTGAGAGTAAACTTTAGTATTCCATTGTGTTTTAGTTGAGTTGAACTTATGTGTTATAAGTCTTTCAAGTTAATGAAGGTAAAGCAACAAGTTCTAAGCTTGATGTCTCATTATGCACTTAATGTGTTGTAATTCGATAATTGTAATCCTTTACTTAAATAGTTTTTGTGCTATTCTAATTTTTAAAATGTTTATTATTTGATACTAATTTTGATTACGTGTCTTTAGTTGTGGGATAATAAGTTAGATGTAGAAAATTACAACTTAGAAGTGGGAAGTGTTCCTAAATTAAATATTAAACTCTAAGTACTGAATGTTCTGAGTTAATTATTATTATGATTTATAGGTTGTTAATGCTTTTGGTTAAGATTTTAATATTGTTAAGTTGTAAACATTTAAAGATCACATGTCCTACTACGTAATTAAGTTAAAAATATCTCTTTTACAAAATTATTTTCAAGGATATTGCAAAAAGAATTAATGATTTTATCATCTCTTTCACCATTGTATACTTTTTGCTTTCTATCTTTTAACTTTGGAATTGAACAATGTGACTTGAATTTGATATGTATTTATTGCATAGCCAATTGATTTTTTCAAATTTTCATCCTCAATATGTTGGAACTTTGTCAAAGCTTTCAGCTTTCAAACTTCAACTTGGAGCTCATGAACAATAAGTTGGAAATCATCAATAATATTTCTCTAGTGCTTCACATGATTTCTTAACAAAACATTTTGGGCTAGTACAAGTTTATGTTTACTATGCAATTTTAACTCTAGTAAGAAAGAAACCTCCATGGGATTAATCATCTCTTTAATCATTTGATCTTTTCTACTCTAGGTCGATGATGCATTATTATTTTTTCTACTTCTAACTAATCCTATAGTTTCTATATCCTTGCTATGGACTTGTCTATTTTTCTCCCCCACTTATACATCCAATATCAGCATCTCCATAATTGTATTATTAATAGAAAGAGGACTAGAATTTTTTCTCTTACCTCTAAGAATATTATCTATCACACATAACTACTTTGTGTAAGTATTTGAATAAATATTGCACTTGAATCAAAATCTTTTCTCTAATATGAAATGTAACAATACTACTTTAGAGAGTGTTACCTGATATCACTTTAAATCCAAAAATTACCAAGTATTCTAGATCAAACTTAAAATGAATCATTCCTCAACAATTATTGAAACTACGAGTACAGAAAGATTATATAATACATGTTATTCATTGGTTAGAAATTCATCAAGTATGACTTAGATAATGAGATAAGAAAAAGGACTAATGTGATGTGCACATAAAGAATAATAAAGAGCACTAGCATTTACATAAGCAACAACAATTCCTAAGTGATGAGTCATGAATTTGCTGACAGTCGCGATATCGCATCCATGATAACACACCCACGATATCACACCTGCGATATCGCATCCACGGTGTCATAGCTAACACGATATCACGTACGCTATATCACAGCCTATCTCCTCATCTATAAATAAGAGGTAGAAAGATCCAATAAGTTAGTTTTAGAATTAAGTTTGATTTTAGTTTTTGCTTTTATTCTCAACCCTTTTCCTTCCAGTGTATGCCTGTAGTGTGGTGAATGTAATTGTACGTCATCCTTTATTCGAGTGTGATGTACTTGGACACGCACATGACTGGCAATAAAGATTGAGATTACGTCATCATTGCAACATTCACTTAGTTGAATTATTGATTTAATTGTTCTTTACTACTTTCTTAGTTAATATCTTCTCACCTTAAACTCCTGTTAAACCTGGAATGAGTACGACTTGATTACGAGCATTTAAGTGTGATTACTTGGTAACTGTTGAGTGGCGAGGTACCCCTACACTCAACTATACAAAATGAGCATATCACACGTGATCTGGTAGAACTCTACAGACTAAGTGCCTACATGCCCCATGGAACACTTGGGTTTAATCATTCATTATCTCCCCATACATACTCGTAGTTGTCATGGTGTATGGTTAAGTAAGTCCAAGGTATATGATTTTTATATCCTTTTATGTTTTATGTCTCCTATGCTAACAAGGTGAAGGGTCGAGAAACTAAGTACTGATTCTAACTAATTACTAAGTCTAAATTAACCTAGCGTCAGCATCCATTTCCACTTACCGTACATACCTTGAACTGATGCAACCACGGCTACCAAACGCTAATCGTTGCTAGGATCACCATGCATAACGCATGTGCTCGAAGTGGTTGTACTGAGGCACTTAACTAGGAGGAAAGTGTTGAGAGAATCTAATCTAGCCTAAGTGCAATGAGCAGCCGATTCCTTGACTAATCGTACACATCTTTGTGCATGACTACCATTGGGATTACCAAGCACAGATCCTAAATACACCACTAGGTTACCAAGTAGTCACACTAGATGCTCGTAATCAAGTCATACTCATACCATGTTGTGATAAGCTGCTGATTCCTTGACTATCTGTACACATCCTTAGATACTCGTAATCAAGTCGTACTCATTCCGCATTCTAGGAGTTTAAGGGTGAGAGAGAGAAAGCAATAAATAACATTAAAATAAATCCTATTCCATGCACTGCAAGGTTTATCTAGGAAGTTTGTCTTTATTTTCATACAAAACTTATGTTCAGGTACAATGTTTCTCGAATAATGATTCGTTCACTTTAGGACTCCTACTATGGGCACATGGAAAATATTCTATCTCTGGAGTGATCAATTTGCCAGAGTTTTCCTACTTCTAGCCCAGGATGAGGAAACAAGGGAGAGCTGTCTCTTATTTATAGATATGATGACGCACCGCGATATCACGTACGCGATATCGCAGGGGAAGATGCGGTATCGCATACGTGATATCGCGAGGGATGCAATATCGCGACGGCCGTGATATCATGTATACCCCCATGACTAAATGAAAACTCATCTTTGAGTTCATTACAATAATATCGGGAAGGTATGAGATTATTGACTCAATGGAACTAATGGAATGACATGTGAACATATCATCATTACAAGACACAACAAAATTGGTATTCATGACAACAAGGGTGAACACCTTATTACATTGACATCAAGCCTCATTTGGTAGCTGAGAGAGAGTGAGAGAGAAAGAATTTTTGCTACTACCAATGCCAAGATTGCACCTATCATTGTTCATCCGCAAGCACATCGTCAATCTTGCTCCTTGCATAGCTACTTCCAGCACTACTCCATTCTAAGCGGTCCCTCCAGATTTGGTCTGTTGTTGCATGATTGCCATCTGCACACACAACATAGTCATATATTAGCAAGGATAGATGAATTTTAATGTGGGTAATACCTTGCTTCAGTGTAAGTCCATTGGCTAAGTTGTGGTATGGCTAATTGCAGATCTGGAGATATATTAATGATGACTACCGAAGGTGTAGGGGTTAGGAGAAAATCGAAAAAATTGGGCCCCATACCCCCATGAATAATCGTGAACCTCCGGTAGGTAGATAATGGAGAAAGAATAAGAACAAGAACAAGAAGATGGAGAAAAAGAGACAACGGTAACGTCGATAAAGTGGATGTCAAGATGGAAATGAACAAAACAAAATTAATTGTAAAATGTTAAGGAAAAGAATTTAATGGATGCACCAAATAAAAATGTTAGTGGGTCCTCCCCAAAGTAGGCTCATGCCCTTAATTCCCTAACAAACCCACATTCAAAGAATCCGTAGGCTCTAGGAATGTCCTTTGGAACAAGAGTTAAAGTCTTAACTGCAAGAATTTACCAAAAAGAAAACAATGTATCTACCAAAATATAAACTAGTAATACAACTGGCAATGAGGTGAATAGTGGAGAGAAGGGTGTAGAGAAGAGGATGGAATGGAATCCCAAGAACAAGGTGGTGTACAGCCCCTTGTGTGTTTCATGATTAATGTGACTTGGTAAATCTCATTCCAACTTCGGCCTCAAACCAACCACATCTAGTGACTTTGCATCAATGCACTTGGCCAAACCATCCATTTGAATAACAAGAATGCTTCTACCAAGAGCCACCACCATGCCAATGAAACAATGGAGGAGAGAATGGGAAGCGAGAAGGGCCTTAGTTAGAGGAAATGTTTTTTGTTCCATAACTAGTGCTTGTGGCCCAAGTTTATTTTGTCTAAGGGGTGTGCTTTGAATTCTCACTTTCTTTTTTTCTTTTCTTTTTCTTTTTTTTTTTTGCTTTTTTTTTATGTTTTGTATTTTTATGCGTAAGAACCACAACATGCAAAGACTTCTTATTTTTATTTTCTCCACTTTCAATAATTGGGTAACATTGGAACAACGAGGAAACTCAAGAAGAAAACATCCAAGAACCCAAGAGAATGGCCAACACAAAAGTATCAAGTTCCCTTGAAGTCACACCCTTGTCAAACCTTGAGACCTTCCTTAGTTTGAGAAGTGCCCAGTCATTGGTTCGTTAAAGTTCTTATTAAAAAGGACTGTACATTCCCAATCCAAGAGAGACCATAGAACTGGTGGATGGATGGATGAAGTGAACTCATTGCCTACCATATCAAAAGAAACATACCTTAGTATCAACATTATGACTTAAAGGTAAAAACCAAACATTAGCAATCAACATGAAAATAGTTCATCCCATCATGAACAACACTTAATGGGTGACAAACTTATAGGGTGGATCATACACACAAAAAATGGAAAAGTATAACGATGTTATAAAACACAAACAAGAAAAGTTAAAGAAAGTTGTAAAACAAAAACTTAAAAGAACTGAGGGCCCCATATGGTTAGCATAGGTGGGCATCTCCCCCATGACTGAATTGCAAGGGAGAGATCCGAAATAGAGAGCGAGGTTGCCCGCTAGTGGAGTTGTAATTTGTACTAGCTGTTGTGGGTTCGCAGAAAGGTTTTGTTTATTGTACATTAACCAATAATCTTTTATTCGGGCTATCAGGCTTGTATATCATCATGGCTCTAGAGGGGAAGGTTGTATGAATAATATAGGGTCCTTCCCACAATGTTTGAAATTTTGTACACTGAGGTATGTGCATGGGATTCTAGTAAAGGACCTTGTCTCCTAGTTGGTATCTAAACCTTCGAATTTTTAAGTCATGACACTATTTACTATGTGCTTTGTGCAACTCATTTGATGATAGTGCAACCAATCTATTCTTGTCTACCATGTTCAGAGTTGCCAACCATTTTTTTTTGTGCTAGGTTGAGTTCTAAGCGGAGGTCACAAGCCATGGATAGTGTACAGAGATCATTTTGTATGGGGAGTTTTGGTAGTTTCCCGTACACTAACTCATAGGGAGAATAGCCTATAGGGAGCTTCCAAGTGGAGTGGTATGCCCAGAGAGCGTCGTTCAGTTTTGTGCTCCAGTCTCACCTAAATTTGATAATCGTTCTTGCTAATATTCTAGTAATCTCTTGGTTAGTAACCTCGGCTTGGCCATTAGCTTGGGGGTGGTAAGGTGTGGTCAATTTATGCTCAACCCCTAAGCGTTGCATCAATTTGTGAAAGGTTTCACCGGTAAAATGTGTTCCATTATCAGAGATGAGTGCACGCAGCACACCAAACCTGTTTACGATTTGTTGTTGTACAAATCGTGCAGCCATAGATGATGTGCAGTCTATTACTGTGGCTACTTCAGCCAGTTTGCTTAAGTAATCAACAGCAATGATGATATATGCCTTTCTGTTGGACATCGGTGTAATAGGCCCCATAAAATCTATTTCCTAGATATTGAAAGTTTCCAAAGGTTGAATCCATTGTTGAGGATCCTCCATTCTAGCAGTCACTCCACCATCACGTTGGCAGTGTTCATAAGATTGGGCAAAATGATGGGCATCCTGAAATAGTATTGGCCAATAATATCCTGCAAGCAAGACCTTGGTAGCTATTCATCTCCTAGCATAGTGACCCCCACAGGCGCCCTCATGAGCATCCTGGAGAACTTTTAATTGATCTTGATCGGGCACACACCATCGAACCAAGCCATCAGGACAGACTTTATAGAGTTGTCCCTTGATTTCCATGAAGTACTTGGTTTTGTGAAGAAACTGTTGTTTCTTCCTAAATTCCAACCCCTGTGGTATTTTTTGGGAAGTGAGATAAGTAAGAATGCTACTATACCAATTTATTTCTATGGGTTGATCATTTACTTCACCAGAAAAAAGGGTTTCATCAGGAAAATGGTCAGATACAGCATATTCATCCTCTTTGCTATCCTAACGCAACCGAGATAGGTGATCTATGACTACATTCTCGGTGCCTTTGCGGTCTACAATTGTTAAATCGAACTCCTGAAGAATTACCAACCAACGTATGATACATGGGCTAACCATTGGCTTGTTCATAAGGAACCTAATTGCACTATGATCCGTATGGATGTATACTTTGTAGCCCAATACATAGTGCCTAAATTTTTCTAGTGCAAACACTACAGCCATTAATTCCTTTTTCATAGTCGTGTAGTTGAGTTGTGCATCGATGATACTCTTACTGGCACAGTGGATGTAATAAGGTTATTTTTGTTCATCTAATTGTGTTAGTACAGCTCCTAAGGAATAATTATATGCGTCAGTCATGATATGGAATGACCTTAACCAATTAGGGACTTCTAGAATGGGAGTTTCCACAAGCCTCTGTTTGAGAGTTTGGAATGCCCATTCACATTCCCTAGTCCATTCGAATGGTGCATCTTTTTTCGTCAATTCCACCAGCGGCTTGGCAATTTTGGAGAAGCTCTCGAGAAATCTCTTGTAGTAGACAGTGTGTCCAAGGAATGACCTAATGTCTTTGACAGTTTCTAGTTGTCGGGTAACTCTTTGGATGACTTTAATTTTTCTAGATCTACCTCAATTCCTAATTATGAAATTTTAGGCCCTAGTATGACGCCCTCTTGAACCATCAAATGGCTCTTCTGCTAGTTGAGATTTAGGTTGGTTTCAACACATCATTTCAATACTTGCTCTAACCAGTCAAGGGCTTGATCGAAGCTTGTCCCATAAGTGGAGAATTTGTCCATGAAGACTTCTACTCTGTTACCTATTTGCTATTGAAATATGCTCAGAACTAATCGTTGGAATGTGGCAGGGGCATTTCACAAGCCAAAAGGCATTTGTTTGTATGCAAACATTATCCAAGGACTAGTGAATGTTGTTTTGGCTTGGTCTTCTGGCGTGATTCGTATTTGGTTGTATCCCCTATACCCATCCAGAAAACTATAATAGCGATGCCCTGATATAGTGTCTAAGACTTGGTCAAAAAATGGCAATGGGAAGTGATCTTTGAATGTTATCATATTCAATAGCCTAAATTCTATACATACCCTCCATTTACCTCCCTTTTTTGGTACGAGTATAGGAGGGCTAACCCATTTGCTATCAACAATGGGGTAAATGAACCCAACCTTGAGAAGTTGCTCTATCTCCTCTTTTACTATTTGTTTTAACTTTGGGTTCAATCGCCTCTGCGGTTGTTTGCGAGGCTTCATGGAGGGGTCCGTGTAAATCCTATGCTGGCATATCCTAGGGTCTATTCCAGTTAGTTCAGGGTATGACCATGCA
>MNCI01034058.1:809960-836710 GCA_015680685.1 Gnetum montanum | reverse complement strand
TCAGGAATCTCCAACTTCCCCCAATTAATGTTTTTAGGGTTAAGGGCTAGAAGTTGGCCACGGACCTACTCAAGTGCATCCATGCTTTCAACGTAAGTACTAGTTATCCCCTCAGTCAGTTCCATGCATGTCATTGAATTTCTCTCTTAACTAGCCATCAGCCACTGGGTGTTTTCTTGTTGTGTGGCTACTGCATATAGGCACTTTTGTATGTCAATATCCTGTGCACACCCATTACATGCACGCAATGTTAGACTTCGCATCACCCATGATTTTTGCACGCAATGACACCCTATGTCACTATATGCAATGCATGGAACTCTCTTCCTCTCAATTTTTCCAAAAGTATTTTTCTTGGATATTTCTAGGGAAAGATTATGGATTCCTAGGCATGCATTGATTGTACTCAGCCATGCCCTTCCCATTATAATTGGAAAATCTCCTTTGTCATTGTTTATTTGGATCACTAGGAAATCAGCTAGATATGACCAACCACCCACAGTGGTAACAATGTCCTCAACCTATCCCAAAAGAACTATGATGGACTGGTCAGCCAGCTCTAAGTGAATATTTCTCTTCTTGAGTGAAGGCAAGTTCTAGGTTTTATATAGTTCTTGTGAGATTAAGTTGACTTCGGAACCTGAGTCGAGGAGACCCTTATGGGGTTCATTCCCAGTGACTTGGAGATAAACTAGGGGGACCCTAGGATCAGATAATTTCTTAGGAAGGTGGCTGACCTTGATCCAGTCGGTTACGATATGCGTTAACATAACCATATGCATTGGGCACAATTTCTTATTTGAAGGGGGTCCTGAAACCTTATTTGGTATGATGGTGTTTAGGTGTTCAACCGCTTGTGAGGGTGAGGGCTTAGTTGGATTGTTGGCTCTGAAGAAAGGTTGTTTAGGTGTAAAACTGTTAGGACCAACTGAGAATTGAAGATTGGGAGCCCTCATGACATTAGGTTGTTGCGGTTGTGTGGGAAATACCCTGGGCATTGTTGGGGCGGTTGGTCGTGGAGCTACTGGCATGAGAGGTGCAGATGGATTTGGAGGATGGTATTTATGTGGGGTGTTCCTTCTTGAAGGGAAATTCTAGTGATATTCCTGAATTGGGTAGTGACGTTGTGGGATTGCGTAACCCATAGGGTCACTTGGAGGAATCGGCTGTTGGCAAGGGTATTGCTATTTCGGTGGTAGCATCCCCCATGACTGTGGGTATTTCCACTGCTAATGTTTTTCGATGGGTTGTGGTGGAGTTCCACTTGGATAATACATTAAGGGTTGGTGGAACTATCTTGGGTTACCTTGGGAATAAGGTAACCTATGGGGTGTCTGCCGTTTGTTGAGTCTTAGGTTAAGTGCATACACCCTAGACTCTTGTAGATGTGAGATGATTGGACAACATCCCTTAGGATGGTCATAGTAGCAGATCTCACATCCACCATCATCATCTGTGTCTAAATCCACAACTTCATTGGAGATAGTAATTTTTCCCTTACCCTTGTTATGTACAAGGCCTAAATTTCTTCACTTTTTCTTACCTTTTTCACTACTTCGTTCCACCTTAGACTCTTCTACAATTTTCAAGATAGTTTCAAGTCTGGTGTCTAAGAAATCCCACAATTGATCCATCTTAGCCGATACTTCTATTATTAATTTTTGAATTGGCAAGGTTTTTCGGTTCACCAACTCCTCGAGTGGTGACTCATCCTCCTCATCACAAAATTTCACTCCCTTCTTTCGAAGGGAGGGGTCACGGTTGTATTCTTCCACGATTTCCCTCTTACATAGCTCACCTTCTTCTTTTGCTACTTGTTCCAATAAGCTATGTACTTCATGGGCTCTAAGTTGTGATAATATCCCTTGGGCATAAGCCCCAAGGTTTCTTCTAGTTTCATGCCTTAGTCCATCCACGATGTGGCAAAGTTGATCCCGCTAAGCATATCCATGGCCCGGGCAATGATGCAACAATGTGTAGTAGTGGGCCATGGTAGCATCCAAGGGTTCATAAGTACCTTGCTTCCAGCCTTGGATTTTATTATGCAAATTAGACACTCTGGAGTACGTCTGATACTTATAGTTGAAGAGTTCTAACATCATACTCCACCTCCTAATGGTTTTTGGTTCTAAGGACCGGTACCAGCTCTCTGCTTCCTTGGTGAGTGTCCTGTGAAACAACTTAAGTTTCTGCCACTTGTTCTCTATGTTTTACAAGGCGTAGGCATCGTGGAATGCGTATAAATGATGCTATGGATCACTGTTGTATCCCCCTTCAAATCGTGGGATGTTGTTCATGTCTAAGCGTTTGATCCGACTATCTTTTAAATGCCTTGTGAGAATTCTAACAGCCTCCGTTATATCAAGCATACTTCGGGTTGCGAGTAGGGGCTTTTCATGATCATCTCTTTCATGACACCTGTGATGTCTTCATTGTTCCCTACTCTCCCTACGTCCTTGCCCTTGTCCTCTCTCTCGACTTTCTTGTCGAGGTCTCTCATTTTTCTTACCTCTATCCTCACCGTTATGTTCATGGTGGCTGCACCCAGATGTGGAAGGAGAGGGTGAGTGATGAGATGAAGGAGAAGAAGAAGGGGAACCATCTCCATGGTGATGTTTCTTTCCTTCTCTTCGGCTACTATGGCCCTGATCGTGATGACGAACTAAGTTCCCATCCTTAGCATGAGTGGTTGTTCCCTCTGTGAACACTTGGCTTTCACGGGGATTAGAACTAGTGTTATGTATCGTTGAGTGTAGGTTCTAATACCCAACCTCCTCACCATTGTTAGGAGGGGAAACATCATTTGTTAGAGAACCCGTGATAAGGGGTTCCTCGTCTCCTATTTCGCTAAGGACATGCGGACCTTTTCCCTTCATCAGTGTGTGTTGGATCTCCTGCCTTGAGTCCCACATACGTTGTGCTTTTGTGGGATAATAAGCCCTCATGTCAAAGTCTTCCGCAACATATTCAGCATACAATTTTGTGATGCCAATCTATGCCAAGGCCTGGAAGAGCATGTTAGGGACTGATCGATCTGGGGGTAACACGATGTTACCTTGAAAATCTCTCCATCGCAACTGTTCATCTTGATGGAGGATAAAAGTAAAGTTTGGAATATACTCATCGGGATGAGTATAAACTATCTGGTATTGTTTAGGACTTGGCTAATTTAGGTTATGTGTTTTTAATTGTTGAATGTCCTTTGTATTATCCCTAGGTGAAGTGCTCTTGTGAGAAGAAGACATTTTTATTGGTGTGCTAATTTTACCATTATATAATTTTTCGTCTTGATTAACTCGAAGGTTTGTTTAGGCTCCCAATGATGTGAGTAATATCCTATGTTCTATTTAGCGCACAAACACTTAGTCCCGGCAACAGCACCAATGTTGAATGGCAAGGTACCCCTACACTCAACCGTATGAAACGAGTGTAGCACACGTGATCTGGTCGAACTCCGCAGACCAAGTGCCTACATACTCCATCAAACACTTGGGGTTAATCATTTGTTGTCTTTCAAGACTTACTTGTAGTTGTCACTGTGTATGGTTAAGTAAGTCCAAGGTATATGATTTTTATATCTTTTTATGTTTTATGTCTCCTATGCTAACAAGGTGAAGGGTTGAGAAACTAAGTACTAATTCTAACTAATGACTAAGTCTAAATTAACCTAGCATCAGCATCCGTTCCCACTTACCATACCCACCCTAAACCAATGCAACTGTGGCTACCAAATGCTAATTGTTGTTGGGATCATCACACATAACGCACGTGCTCGAAGTGGTCATACTGAGGCACTTAACTAGGAGGAAAGGGTTGAGAGAATCTAATCTATCCTAAGTGCGATGAGTAGCCGATTCCTTGACTAACCGTACACATCTTTGTGCATGAATACCACTAGGATTACCAAGTGCAAATCCTAAATATGCCACTGGGTTACCAAGTAGTCACACTAGATGCTCGTAATCAAGTCGTGCTCATACCACGTTGCAATGAGCAACCGATTCCTTGACTATCCGTACACATCCTTAGATGCTCGTAATCAAGTCGTACTCATTCTGCATTCTAGGAGTTTAAGGGTGAGAGAGAGAAAGAAATAAATAACATTAAAATAAATCCTATTCCATGCACTACAAGGTTTATCCAAGAACTTCGTCTTTATTTCTATACACAACTTGTGTTCAGGTACAATGTTGCTCGAATAAAGATCTGTTCACTTTAGGACTCCTACTGCGGGCACATGGAAAATATTCTATCTCTGGAGTGATCAATCTACCAGAGTTTTACTACTTTTAGCCCAGGATGAGGAAACAAGGGAGAGCCACCTCTTATTTATAGATATGATGGTGCACCACGATATCACATACGCGATATTGCAAGGGAAGACGTGATATCGTGTCCCATCAATAACCCAGTAGCATACCTAGGATTTGTGCTTGGTAATCCTAGTGGTAGTTGTGCATGAAGTCCAAGATGTGTAGAGATAATCAAGGAACGGATGCTCATCGCACTTAGGCTAGTTTAGATTCTCTCACCCTTTCTCTCTTAGCTTAGTCAACATTATCTTCATCATCTTTAGGAGTAGCATTATGTTAGAAACACATCATACACCTCACTCTGGACTAAACCATACATGACAAAGCCAATACTAGTCCAGGTGGGAAGACAATGAACTGCGACCTAAGGCTAACTGTTTAGATACCAGAACTAGTCTGTCTACGGAGTTTGACCAGATCATTTGTGTAACGCTCGTATTCGTATGGTTGTATAGGGGTACCTCACCACTCATCATTGGCACTGTTACCGGGGACAATGCTAGTTATCTAGATTAGTTATATCATACAAGGTCATTGTATAGGAATTAACAATATATCTTTTAGAAAGAAATAATTATAAAAAGTCACATATAAATTCACACACAATTTCACAACCATGCCTCTTCTACAAGACTACGATAATGCCACACCTAGTGAGGAAATTCATTGAAGAACCAATGAATTATATGACAATGAAGATTGGAGTACGCAATCTGAGGTAGGGATTTCTTACAAACATAAATGAAGGAAACATTTTCCCAATGCATGAAAGCTTAACTCACCCAATGATGATGAACCCTTACTAGCCACTATAAGCCTAATGCAAATACAAGAGGTTGTTCAAATCTTCCATAGGCATTGTAAAGAGAGTCATCTACCTAGGCTCGATTTAAACAACTTCCCCAATTTTTTAGGAGGCTATGACTTAAATTTGCAACAACATTTACAAGCCTTCTACAATGCCTACACATGGAACAACATTGATAATAGTTGGCAAAAACTCAAGCTCTTCCCTATGACACACGTTGGCCAAGAAAAAGTATGGTATAGATTGTTAAAACCAAATTCAATATGACGTTGGTCAACAATGGTAGAACTCTTTAACAAAAAATATCAAAACTACACAAGAGTGTTAGCCTTGAGGAAACAGATCCAAGAGTGGAAAGAAGCACAACATGAATCCTTGGACATGGCCTTAGAAAGATATTATCCACTGTTAAACAGCTGTCTAGGCCATGAGTTCTCCGAAGAAAGTCTAATGTACCATATCATTGATGGGCTTTGTGATGAAACAAGAAAGATCCTAGGGATGTATGCCCAAGGACAACTATATGAACTACGAACCCATCAAGTCCAAGAGCTTATTAAGTAGGTAGAAAAAGAAGAAGGAGAAATGGCTAGATGGGAGAGTGTTGAAAAACATCAACGAGACCAAAATTTCAACTTAACAAAGGTCCATGATCATAAAAAAGAGAAATTGACTTATCACAAGGAGAAAGAACCATCTTTGCTAGTACAACAATTGTTAGAGAAAGTCGAGGCAAAGATCAATAAGATGTTGGAATGGATGTATAAAAAGTATGGATAAGTTATTGATATTATTGGAGATAGAGTTTTGACAACCCGAGAAGCAAAAAAAAATATCATTAGACATTCGAAAGGAAGGAATGAAGAAAATAAGATCTCAACTACCAATCATATGTATGAATGCAACATATGCCTATATGATCACCCCAAGGGCCAATGCCCAATCTTGTTACATTTATATGAGCATTGGGGAAGTACGTTACATCCATAGTTCATACAGAGATATTTTGTTTGATCACAATGGCAACAATCCCAGTCGTGGGGAAATCCACCCCTAAATTGGAGACACCCTTCATATTATCTGAATCCAAACGCTTATCTAGTTCAACATCCAGTTTCTTCAACTAGGCCAACATACTCTATCTCACGACATTACCATTCTCCACAATACTATTAGGCCATGTACTCAACACTACCACCACCTTTTGCATCTTACACTTCTCCCAATTTTCAACATTCTCATCCTTTTCCTCCTTCTATGTCACGACCAACTATTCCTAAGGTATCTGCACCACAGCAACAACCCAAAAACGCTACTTGTGCTACTATTTCCAACAGCAGTGATAGACCTCAGCCACATCGAAGAAGTCCCTTCTTTAGAAAAGACCCTAGGAAGGGACAACACAATTCCAAGGCCACTGCATCCTCTGACTCAACACAAGTCCAACACTATGATGCATCCTTATCTTCAAACCCAATGCCTCATGGTATTTCATCAGGGCCACCAACTAACACTCCAACAACCATACGGCCCAATGAACACAGTCATGGAAGGCAACATCCTCATCCTTGCATACCATCTAACGGTCCTAAATATCATAGTGGGTCAACTCATTATCTGGGAACTACATCGTATAAATTACCCCACTATGCTTACTACAATCAGGTGTGTGAACCTTGATGGGGTAAGTACGGCCAAGTTCCAATATTTCCAACATGTAAGGATCCCCATCATCATTAATGAATCCTTGCCATCCTCAACCGTTTAGCTATGAGGGATATCCCCCATTCTAATAGCAATCATGATTAATAAATACTTTTCATTTTCTTTAATTTTACAACTTTTTATTTTCCATTTTTTCATTTTTCAATTTCTTATTTTATCTTTTTGTCTTTTTTTCTCTTTATGTTTTTATAAGTAATCTCATCTACAAATAAAACACTCATGTGGCTCGTTGGTTGAGGTGTGTTCTATGTTATCGATTCTTAAGTGATCAATTATGTGGACAGTGAGCCCATTACACCCACTCATCCATTCTACAAATATGAGGTTTTGTTCAAGTGTACAGTGATATTCTTGACATTCTTAAAAATTAAAATTAATTTTGTGTTCATTGTACCCAGAATGAAGAAGGATGGACCAAGAGGGAATGATTAGGATGTGACATCAAGGGGACTTGTGGATTCTCTTTGGTGACGTTTGTGGGAGTTATCATGCAATGTGGTTGTATTAAGATCCTTGTAGATATAACGAAAAATAGGAGTAAGAGTAATCAAAAGGGCACTCAAAAATCCAATGTTGTTCTAGGGGGTCCCATTGGAAAGACATGCACCCATTCCTGAAGGTTGGAGGCTTCTCTGGATTCAGTATTCAAAAAAAAAAGGAAGTACCACAAAAAAAATCACTCCTCCCTTGAATAAAACGTTAAGTGATCATATGCCTTGTTGTTATGGTACTCTCGTAGTTGCTCATCATGGGATGAATCAATGTGATGTCACTGATTAGAGGAATGGACTTCANTCCCTTCGATTCAACATTCCTATGAATCATCACATAGCCTTTTTCTCTACCATCCGAGGTCCTTATTGATAAATTCCACACCATCATAATTTTTGTGCCTTCAGAACTAGTTGAATTACCCTGGAATACTTTAACAATCGTCCAGATGTCCTTAGTTTACATTGTTTAATATCAAAAGAAATATTAAAAATTCAGTACATTCTCTAAGTGCCCTAACTTCGATGAAAATATATATACGTGACCCCCCTATGCTAATCAACATCATTTGCAATTGTTCATGTAGGGGAAGTTTTTCAATTTCCTCTCTACAACTCACGATTTCATGCCCCCTTTCTTTCATATCCATATCTTGCTCGCTAGTACTCCGATTTTCATTTTGTCTGAACCTACTTGAACCTAGAGTGTTCAGCTTAGTCATGGGGGAGGGGCACATGCCAAATAGTGCATAGATTTTTTGAAATTCATCATCAACTCAAGGAAATATTTAAGGGTAATTAGTTGTAAAATTAAGAATAAAATGTGTCAAAAACAATTTCATCCCCTTAGCTATACCAGAAAATTAAATTTGAAAACCACCTAAGCAAAGAGGACTCAACATTATAATATTTTGGGAACATGTTCTTCCAATAATTAACATCACATGGAAATAAAGTAAATTCATTAAGGCAAGAAGTAAGATATAACCTAACTTTGGTAATAACCTTACTAATGATTTGTCCCGTGTAATTACAGATGGTCCCAACATGCGGACAACAAGAAGGTCCTACTCAAGGTGTGATCAAACAACCTAGGAGAGGTGAAGGACAAGCTCTTGCTAAACAACATGTAGACCAGGAGGAATAATCATTTAGTATTCATCAAGAAGACCCTACTACTGTACAATCAAGGCAAGCGAAATGAGGAGCTGCTACAACATCTAAACAGGGATGATATCTCACGCTGACCTAGGATTGTGTTCAGACCATCCATGAAAGGCCCATATTCACTGTAGTGATCATGGAATTAAACTTTGGACCTTTCGCAGAATTTTCTTGAAGGCCGTTAGGGATCACCTTAAAGGATCCCCATTATGGCCTATCCTCTCTGAAAGCAGTGCTTGGTACCTAGGGGAAACGTACAAATTTTGGCACAATAAAGAAGAAGGCACCATGGTTAACAATTGTGGTGTGACTGTTGACTTCTCTGTTCAAGCCATTTCAAAAGTTTTAAACCTTCCGAATACAGGGCCAAAAGTTGCTCAAAACCAGCTTGACATTTTTAGAACCAAGAAACGTAATAAATTTTTGACAAAGAATAAAAGGATGGTGGAAGAAAAAGAGAAGGCTAACTAGGATGCCTCTATGGCATAAGTGCAAACTTACATGCATGCTAAGGCACTCAAGGCCTTACAAGAGGAGAAACTCTAGGCCATACTTCGACACCATCAAATTCCAAGACCTGGAGCGCAAGAAAAGGGAAAGACACCCATGGAAGAGCCACCATCACCAGGAACTACATGAGTTCCATCCAATTTTGTAATCATAGGATTTTCTTTTGTGTTATGTCTCAATTTTGTTCTGACTCCACACTGTGGCATGAATCCATTCTGGCCAGTCAATAATCCCATACCTATCCACTGTGTAATCAATGGAGCTTGTTCTCACTTTAGCTCGAGGATGAGTTTTCATTCAGTCATGGGGGTATGATGAGTCATGAATTTGCTAACAACCGCGATATCGCACCCATGATAACACACCCATGATATCGCACCTGCAATATCACATCCATGGTATCACAGCCGATGCGATATCACGTACGCGATATCACAGCCTATCTCCTCATCCATAAATAAGAGGTAGATAAATCTAATAAGTCAGTTTTAGAATTAAGTTTAATTTTAGTTTTTTCTTTTATTCTCAACGCTTTTCCTCCCAATGTATGCTCGCAGTGTGGTGAATGTAATTGTACAACATCCTTTATTCGAGTGTGACGTACTTGGACACGCACATGATTGGCAATAAAGATTGAGATTACTTCATCATTGCAGCATTCACTTAGTTTAATTATTGATTTAATTGTTCTTTACTACTTTCTTAGTTAATCTCTTCTCACCTTAAACTCCTATTAAACACAGAATGAGTACAACTTGATTACGAGCATTTAAGTGTGATTACTTGGTAACCTAGTAGTGTACCTAGGATCTGCGCTTGGTAATCCCAGTGGTAGTCATGCACAAAGTCCAAGATGTGTACGGATAATCAAGGAACGGATGCTCATTGCACTTAGGCTAGTTTAGATTCTCTCACCCTTTCTCTCTTAGCTTAGTCAACATTCTCTTCCATCGTCTTTAGGAGTAGCATTAGGTTAGAAACACATCATACACCTCACTCTGGACTAAACCATACGTGACAAAGCTAATACTAGTCCAGGTGGGAAGACAGTGAACTGCAACCTAAGGCTAACTATCTAGATGCCACAACTAGTCCGTCTGCGGAGTTCGACCGGATCATGCGTGTAACACTTGTATTCATATGGTTGAGTATAGGGGTACCTCACCACTCATCACTAAGAAAGCTAGAACCCATCCTTATACTATGTGCATCTATTTCTAAACCCCTTATCTATAGATTAGAAAAGGTACTCACATCAAAGCATGTGCTAGCTATATACTCTTATAATGCTACACAAAGGAATTAAGGCTCTATATTTCTAAAAGAGGGGATGATGATTAAAATAGAATGGAATTCAAGTGAATCTCTATACTTCTATTAGGCCACGTTTCCAAAGCAAAGTAGCCTTTAAATAACCAATAAGGTAAACTCTCTACCACTTTAACCTTGTTTTCCATTTTGAGAGAAAAATTCTCAACCTAAGACATGAAAATATGAATGTAAATTTAAAACATAACTTCTAAGTACTTTTGTGACACATAACATAACTTTTGAAGATTTAATAACTACCGACTACAATATGAATCAACACAAACATAAGGAACATAACTTATATATGGGAAAGAAATAGAAGAAACATAAGAAAGAAGGTAGATAAACCAATGATGAAACATCAATAAAGTGATTGCATTGACACATGACCATTAATGTAACCATGTCAATGCATCCCCATCAGCACATCCTAGGATACATTAGTGGATGTGCATTGATGATGATCCACTCATTGCCTATATAAGTGCACATACTCACTGCATTTATGGCACAATTTAATCAATATCTTAGCCTAGCTCTTGTACTTTCTTTTCATAAAACTTAATGACTATTTTGCTCTGAGTGCCCATAGCATGGATCAAATTTATAATAGAACATTTTATTTGAGTGCAATATGTACCTAAACATAGTTGCATGAACAACAATAAAATCGATATTTCTTCCATCCATTACAGTACTTGAATTAGTTTAACTTTATTTTCTAGCATTTTACTTTAAATGAAATTTACTTTCTTATCATGAAAATTTAATATTCTAATTCATAATTAACATGAGTAAAATAAATTTGAGCATAATATATTAATGCTTAGTAATCCTAGAAGTGGATACTTGGTATGCACAATAGTAAACACTTGGTAATCCAACAATGTTAGTATACATTTAGGATGTGTATAGAAAGTGGGAATGGATACTCCACGATTAGGATAGTTTATTAAGTAATTAGTTAAATTAAATACCTAAATATTTCATTTATTTAATAATTCTAAAAGATAAGTAAAATAATAAAAAATATAAAACTAAATATTTTATAGCTCAATTACACTTAACCAACAAATAGATTTACATAAGTGTTGATTAGCAAGACAATGATTAGTAACAACATCTTTTACCATCTAAGGATATAGGATACTTAGGTAAACAAAGTTCATGGAATTTGATTGGATTGAGCATACATTCTAGTAATTTGTATGGTTGGGCATAGAGAATATCCATTTCTCATCATTGGCATTGTTTCTAGATAACTCAATTTAGCTAAGTGTGCTAAGTATTTTTAGATAGTAAAATCATACAAAGTCATTGTAAAAGTATATAACATATCATCTATCAAAAAATTAATAATAATATTTTATTAATACATATCATATAAGGTAAAACTAAGATGTCTTCTTCTCATAGGATTTATTTACCACTTGTTGATGACTCTAACTAATACAATGAACCTAGAAAGGATGCTAATCAGATTCCTTAATAACTAAATATGATCTATACACATCTATATTTCTATTATTTGGACTTCAATTTCATCATCCATTAGGATGAGTAGTTACACTAAAGAGATTTGGAGGATAACATTGTGTTGTCTCCTAATTGTTCTATCCCTCCCATGTTCATGGCAACTCTCATGAAGTTGCAGCTTGAACTAGAGACCCTAGATTACTAAATGAAGGAGCACATTCGTAGAGATTATCAACCAATATAGATACATCTCAAAAAATATAAATGCATGGAGGCCCACCATGAATCCTGCAAGGGAAAACAAATCCCAATCTCACTTTTTTTACAATCACAAAAGTAAGGCCTAGAATTTCCATCAAGGTCCTACTTCCTTTAGTGAGGATGACACGACTTATCAATGAGTATATTTAACCTTGGAAAATAACCAAGGTGATGAGAGAAATGGTTCTAGAACTAGAAGAACCTTAACGCCAAGGTCTTTAATCCATTTACCAAGAGAACAACCAAGGAATTAAAGGAGAAGGATGACTTGACATCACTCTCCTAATCCTCCACCTTCACCATTCTCCTCCTCATAAAAATCTGATAGGAGGGAAAATGACCAAGATTGAAGGAGAAATGATCAATACTAAAATAAATATGATAGAAGGTCCCATCATAGAGATGAAAGGAGAAAGCAAACATAACAACAAGTAGAGGAAGAGCATCATAAAGAAAGACAACAAAGTATATCACATCATAGGAAACATGGACATGATAGGGACCACCATAAATATAATGACTATGATGAGCCACTTCTTGCTATAAGAAGAATGATAAATATTTTATAAGTAGTTCATATTCCTACTAGGCATTAAAGGGATAGCCAAATTAAACAACTTGATATGAACAACATCCATAAATTTGAAGGGTATAATGCTAATCTACAACATCATTTGCAAGCCTTTCATGATGTTTATGCCTTACAAAATATTGAAAATGAGTGGCAAAAACTCAAACTATTCCCTAGGATACTTATCAAAGAAGCTAAAAGCTAGTATCGATCCTTGGAGCTAGAATTTATCTACAAATGCAATATGATGATGGAGTTGTTCAATGACAAATATCAAGTATATTCTACGGTGTCCAATTGGAGAAAATGAATTCAAGGGTGGAAACAAGATAATAATAAATCCCTTAATGTATCCTTGAGTAGGTATTATTCACTTTTGCACTGATGCCCAAGTCATAGTTTCTCTCAAAGTGAGTAGCTTCGCCATGTGATAGATCAGTTCAAAAAGAAAACTAGAGAGATTCTTTAGGTATATGCCCAAGTAAAATTGTCATAAATGAGGATCCATTAAATTCAAAGGCTTGTTGATCTAGTTTTCAATGAATAATAAGAACTTAAAAAGAGAGAAAGTATGAAGAAGTACAATAGAGATTCCTTCATTTGCAAAAGAAAGGTATATTTCTATGATCCTAAGGAGGAAGCACCACTACACTAAATGGTATAGAGGAAAATCTTGCAGATCCAAATATCTATCATAGAGATATTGACCAAGATAGACAAAATGTGAGACTTCTTGGATGAGAAGTTCCAAATAGTTCTAAATATTGTGAAGGAGAAAATGAAGTAGGAAAATCAAGATAAAGATAGAAGAAGAGGAAGGGATAGAGGAAAGGACTACTATTAGTAGGAAGGTAAGGCTATAGTAGTTGATGAGGTTGGAGATTCAAAGAAAAAGGAAGAAGGATGTAACATCTACTAGTATGAACATCCCAAGGGATTTTTTTTTCTATACTATCATATCTGTAGGAATCTGGGATCTATGCCTTCAATCCAAAATCTACAAGAAGGGTAACACCTAGGAGATTACCCTATCCATAAGAAAATTACCAGTAGAAGTTCCACTAACAACAGTATTATCCCAATGGAGTTTCATCTCAATCTCATGAGTATTATCATCAATAATAAATCCCATAGTCATGGAGGATGCCACCACCAAGGCAAAAATACCCTTACAATCAACCAAACTCATATGATTGCTACATCCACCAAACTGTATCTCATCATGGTTTTGCAAGCCATTCTCTTTTTCATATTACTATTATTTTCCTAAATATAATAAAATAACCAATCTATGATCTAAATCCCCTTCAACTTATCCCTCTCATTATCATCCACAACACCCAACACCTTTCAATTCCACTCTCTTTCCACCTACACTACCTATGTAAGTTGAAATCCCACTGTAGCCTTAGCAATGCAATGTAATGAGGGTCATGAACTTACAACTAGATTATAATTTGAATGGTTTGAAGTGTAAGTCTAGAAAAATGGTTTTCTTTAAATCCATTAGTCCACCTAAATCCTCATAGGAATCTATAGCTACTAATCCTGCACCAACTACTTTAAGAATTACCAACAAGCTACCTTCAAACCAAAGGTCCCAAAATGTACATACTGTCATGTTACCTCATGTAGTTATGGACTAGATTTATGTAGGAAACCTTTCTAGGAAAAGATCTAATCTTGGAAGTCCAATCTACTTACAAATTTCAGGAAATGATTCATATAAAGATCTGTTACACTTAGGTTCTTGGATAAACCTAATCTCTTAAGAGACATATACAACTTGAAACCTAGCTTTATTAAAGAAATGTAACATCACATTAGAGCTTGCAAATCAATCCATCATTGTTCCCTTAGGATTTGTGGAGGATATTGTAACCATCATTTATAGATGGTCTTATCTAGTATATTTCTTGTTAATCCATGTGGAAAATTGTAAGGAAACTTTTGCAATTATCATGGAAGGGGCTTGGTTGAGCACAATTGATACCAAGCTAGGGATTAGAGACATTTTGTTAAAAATTTCCAAGCAACATAATTTTTGAAAGGTGGAGAAAAAGAGTTTTTTCATGCATTGTATACAATGACATAGGGTGCCATTGTCTATAAAAAATTTGACCATCAAGAGCACATCCATCACAACATGTAAAAAATGTGCCAAAATATCAAATGTTCAAAGGTACCTATATGCAAAAATCATAAAATAAGATGGTACCCAATGGTTGGTAACAAAAAATATCTCTAGTTTAATAATATGTATGAAATTAGTTGAGCTTCTCACAAGTGCTTATATGCATAAGATGGATGAAATGGATTAAATCCAAAGTCAACTCTTTCACATAGAAGTAGAAATGGATTATGGAAAGCTAGAAATTCCTAATGACTACAAACAAGAACCCCTTGCATTAAAATCTTTTCTAGTAATTGTAGGGTATGTATTTATTGAACATGACAAGCTAGTAATCATAAATGCTAACCTTACTAAAGAATAGAAAGGAAAGCTACTAAAACTTATAAACAAATGGCCAACAACATTTCCCTAGTTATCTAATGATTTAACTGGAATAGATCTGTGCATATGCCAATGCTAGATCTATATGGAATCCATCATCAAATCAAAGAGGTAGTTATTGAAGAGGTTAAATTCAAAGCTAAAATAATTTGTTAAAAATAAAGTTGAAAAATGTCCTAAGGTAGGATTCATCTATCCTGTGGTACATAGTGAATGCATAAGTCCACTTGTTATTATGCTTAAGAAAGGAGGGCCATGAAGATATTGTATAAACTTCAAGTTGTTGAACATGGCCACATTCAAAGATCATTTTCTATTATCATTTGTACATCAAATATTGAATACAATTGAAGGACACAATTACTATCTTTTTCTGGATGGTACAATCTCTATAATCAAATCCAAATCACAATAGAATACTAGGTCAAGATAACTTTCACAAGTCCTAGGGAAACATTTGTATATAAAAAGATGTTGTTTGACCTCTGTAATACTCTTGTGACTTTCTAATACTTATTCATAATCATCTTTTAGTAAAAAATTAGTAGTGATATGGAAGTCTTCATGAATGACTTCTCCACCTATGGTATTAACTTTGAACAGCATTGAATCATCTTAAGTAATTACTAAATCAATTCATAGAGAAAAACCTACAGTTTAACTCACAAAAGATCCACTTGATGGTTTGAGATGGAATTGTCTTGGGCAAAGAGATTTTAGGAAAAGAAATTACAATGGATCTTTAAAAAGTAATGGTCATCCAAGGAATAATTAAGCAACAAAAAACTATTAAAAATGTGACATCATTCCATGGTCACACTAGTTACTATAGTCGATTCATCAAAAATTTCTCTAAAATCACCAAACCACTGGTAGATCTCACCACGAAGGATGTAGTCTTTGAATAAGCCAAGGAATGGAAATAAGCATTCCAATGCTTAAAATAAAATCTCATTGCAACTACAATTCTATGTTCCCTAGATTGGTCCAAATCATTTTATATCATGACATATGCATCTAACTATGTCTTGGGAGTAGTGCTTACACAAATGGATGATAAAAAATGTCCACAATATATCCACTATGTGAGAAAAAGAATTGTTAGTGCATAGCTTAATTATAGCACCATGGAAAATGAAATCATTATGGTCATATACGTCTTAGAAAAGGCATAATGTGCTTGGATATCTAATATTTGTGCACGTGGACCATAGTACAATTTGCTTCCTTATGAACAAACCAATAGTAAGCTCCCATGTTATATGATGGTTGGTGGTCTTACAGAAATTTGTTCTCACCATGGTGGATAGAAAAGTAACAAAAAATGTAGTTTCAAATATTTTGTTTTGGTTAAGATGGGATAGCAATGATGAGGAAGAATATTTATCTAATTAATGTCTAGATAAATTTCTCTTTGCTATGTCCACTGGAGTTCATGAATTGAGGGTTACAATTTGGTATGACGAGTTTCTCTCATATGTACTCACACTAGAGAATCCTACTGAATGGGATCATAGAAAGAAATAACATTTTCTTCACTATGTTAAACATTTCATGGAAATTAAAAGCTACCTCTATAAGCTTTATGTCGATGGCCTATTATGATGGTATATACCTAATGCAGATCAATTAAGAATCCTCCAAGATGCTTACAAAGGTCTTTGTGGGGGTCATTATGTAGGAAGCAGGACAACCGTAAATATCCTCATGGTAGAACAACTATGGCAAATAATTTTTAGGAATGCTTACAATTTCTTTTGTTTGTGCAAAAACTATTAATGAGATGAAGGAATGACCACCTGAATGAAAGGGCCTCAACAGTGGATTCAACCATTGAAAAATTAACTTAATGGAAACCATCACTTCCATGTCCAATGAAAAAGCCTACATTATAGTTTTTGTCAACTACTATAGAAGGCTAAAGTTGTAGCCATATCTGATTGTACATCTACTACTACAAGTAAATTTTTCCAACAATAGGTGGTAAACAAGTTTGATGTGTCTAGGGAAAAAATTTCAAATAATGGAACACATTTCATAAGTTCTAATTTTTGAAAGTTAATGCAATGCTTAGGGGTGAAACATAAACTCATAACACCTTATCATCCCAAGCCAATAGTCAAGTGGATGTTGAGGATCAAGAACTTAGAAGGGAGGTTGAATAAGTTCTCCAATTAAAATCACTGTAGCCACTAAAAGAAAACATAATTTTTATATGATTCCCCAACTTGGATAGTCCACACTCAGAGGGTAGAATCCATGCACACCTCTAAACGTTTTTTCTTTAAAAATATGGTTTAGAAAGCATCACAACCTTTATAAACATTGAGCTCTACTCTGGAGTATTTTGGTGTTGTGAACACACTTAGCCCTACAAGCTCCCAACAAGATCAAAATGTGTTTTAAATGATCCTAAAACATTTACAAATGTCAACTCTATGTGAAGTATTTTGTTGCTAAAAAACCACTCAACCCCTCAAGGTCCTATCAAGCTCAATGAAGATGCCTTCCTACTAGAAGTACATCAACCCTGCAAGGCTTACAAGAAAGAAGAAAAGAACCAAGAAGAGAGTATAACTCAAATTACAACTTCCTTGCAATAGGGCTCTTAATACATACAACACATTACAAATGATAAAATAATGAAGAAAAAAGAAAATTCACTTTTGGGGTAGCCAAGGATAGATATTTAATAAATGGTTCCACTTCTTTCTCACAAATCCCACTTTGTTTTATGCCTTTTAAGCTTCTAAAAATTCCTCAGAATTCATTCAATAGCTAGATAATGACTACCTAAGACATCTAATTCAAATTTGAGACATTTATTAGTTAACATTGTTAATTCTAGAAAGACATCTACCTGGATATGTGGACATCTTTTCCAAGAGCCATACATCTATTGCCAATGTGAGACATCTACCCTACAAGCACATTAAACTTTGAATCATTGCTATGATATTTTGGCATCTTGGTAGTTCTATAAACATCTTCATTTGGCTTATAGACTTCTCTTATATCCTATCTGTTATCTTGTTATTCCAATGTAGCTCTTGTTCTAGTTTAGCTCTCATTTTAAAGTCTTGGATCTTCTTGTCATCTTGATGTATCTCTTGGAATGACTTAGGATTTGCTCATTATCCTGATATCATGTCTTGATACATTAAAGCTCGTTCTTCTGCTATTATTACAATCTCATCATGCTCTTGGTCTCACTTATTCCTACAAGGAAATACAAATACATTTTTAACATTCTGCATTTTCTAAGTTTTTGGCATACCAAAATGTCAATAATCTTCTCCTTTTTGGTGATATTCAAAAATTCAAGAAATGAGTGAGCATAATACCATAAAAATAAAAGCACCAACATTCTTTTTGTGTTGTGTGTGTGTATATGTATATAAAAATACAATCAATCTATGTTCATTAATGCACTAAACATATCACAAACCTATCTCTAAAGATACATCATAAAAAGAGCAACATCATACGATATGCATGATCTACATCATAAAACTCTTCTCCTTTTTGGATAGCATCTAAAAGGATGGGATCATGAAAATTACCTATCCAAACATCCTCAATAAAGTTCCATAAGATAAGCTTTCATAAAATTATATGACAATCCCATAGAGATACAAACATTTGGCTAAGGAAGAAGACATTATGAATATCAATTAAAGAGTATACCTCCTTTAGCATTGATTTCCTAGGGCTAATGATGAATAACCAAGTTCCATTAAGAGCTATCCATTATCTACTCACAAACAAAGTTAAAATTAATGAGGCACAACTAATCCATTCCTTTCAATTTATGTCCAAGAGTATTTAAAACCAAAGGCTAAAGTCCAAAGTTTGACCACTAAAGATCAAGTAACTTGTCTCTAAACCAATATGCCATTAGTAACAAATAACTAATATCTCATGATTCTATAATTAACCAATGTTCTTCTTCTTTTAAAATGTCAACCAAAATATAAGGCATAGCAATTCTATGACAAGGAGAGTAAATACATGCACATTCATCTTTTAATACTTAGATCAAATACTCATAAGGAAGGTCAAAGCAATACAACTTTCCATGCTAAATATCTTAAAAGATAAAAAACAACAAAATAGATCCTTGATAATATGTTCATGAACAAATGTAAATAAATAAGTCAAGTCCAAAAATACATCATCAAGAAAGTAATTTTTAGGTAAAGATCCAAAAGGTAACATGACAAAAAGAAAGTTCATACTTTTACCTTAGATATGTTACCAAGCTTAATATAAATATACCTCTTACTTGCTTACTCTCTAATGTTGGTACTAGAGTAGAAGATCATGCATCCTAAGTGTCTTTTTTTGAAAGTCCCTGAAGACTCCCCCTACACCTATGGTCTAAAAAATATAGGTTGTTGATAAGTTACAGGCTCCCCCTACATATGTGCGAATATTCTTCTCATCTTAATGCTTCAGTTGTAGAAAGAGTGGTATTCTTTCCCTGGGCCATTTAGGATCAAATTTTTCTTTTCAAAGATGTAATCTTGATTATTCTATTATCATTAAAGTAATAAACCTACATTGTAACACTAGGATCAAGTGTGGAGACTAAGGTCTCCCATTAGGTATGTCTTAAAAAATTTCTCCTAGACACTTAGCAAGGAACACCTTTTTAAAAGAAAGGACTATGTGATTAGGCATTGAGGATCCAAAAATCATAGTAGCAACTATAGTCTTTAACTTTTGTAATGAATCCATTGCTTGAATGTCCATTCATGGGTTATTTTTCCTTTTTAGAGATGCATCTTTGAATGTCATCGTCTTATGCAATAAATGTCCATTAAAATCCATAAGAGATGTCTTGAAGAAATAGTAGACAACTTGCCTTAGTGGAGAGATGTTAGAATAGGTATCTTGAAATCATGTGATAGACATCTACCTACTGAAATAAGGAGATTTCTTAAATGTAGCTAAGACATCTAACTATTAGAGTAGACATCTAACCTACTAGGGCCAAAATTAAAGATGCTCATTTTAAGGTTTGAAACCTTCGAACACCTCCAAACAAGTTTCCATATCTCCCAAAACCTCCTAGACTCATCAAAATAAGTCCAAAACACACCCAAACATGGAAAAATCATCATCAAAAAATCAACACAAGAAAACATACATAAACAACATACATACATTGAAAATTACATGAGGGCTAGGTGATGTCATCATCAAATGTCCACTAATCTATAGTGTCATATCAAGATCAAGTTTGAAAACTTTTAAAAGAAAGGCCTCCCATTAGTAGTACATTATGATAAAGATAGAAAATAATTCATATGCTTAAGGAATTACTTTTGAAATATTTCTTTTCTCAAAAGATACATGAATTACATTAAAGGTACTAATTCAAATGCTTCAATTACCATACATCAAAAATATTCTAAAAATAATTGGACTTTATGATTTCACAAGGAGCCAAAAATGCCTTATCATAGCTTAATTAAGAGCATGGAACACAAGACATATATGTTTAAATAGCAATGAAGGTTCAACAAAGAGATTTTGGTTCATGAATTATAGTCAATGACTTTAAACAACTTGAAATCAATACATTCTAGTTAAGAACATGATTTATCAACAAAAACTTTAAAAGAAATACAAGCAAGTCATTATAGCATATCATAGCTCAACAATTCTCAAGATCAAGTGCAAATTTCTTTGGATATTCAAAGATTTTCAATATCTTCCATTCAATCATGTTTCTAAATGCTAACATAAAAATAAACTAATCTAGTCTAATCTCATAAAGTCAAGGAATATTGATTATAATTATACTTATCATTACTTACCTCTCTTTCTTTGGAGTATGGACATGATTAATGGAGTTTAGGATGAGGTCCTCTATCATAGAGTACCTCCCTAGCATGCATATGATCTTTTACTTTTCTAACATCAATATGTTTGTTTATGTTACTAGCTTCTTCCTCTAGCTTTTTCACCTTGGGCCTCCAAACCTTTTTAATCTATAATTCATACTTTCTAGGATTTTGTTGATAAGACCATGTAGTTAATTTATAATGATTTGACCATAAACAACAATAAGATTGCTTATTTCCCAAATTACCATAATAAAAATACATACTATTTCTCATTCTAGTTGCATGAGAAAACTTGGGTGTATACCTTCTATTTGATGAAGTTCTTATAGATGTCTTATAGTGGGAATTTCGTAGTTCTTTCTCATTGTTTAAATCTCAACTTTTTCCTAGCATGATTTGTAGAGTCTCCTTCTCTTGTTTAAAGCTATCATTGATGAGCTTCAAATTTGCAAGATCCTTGTTAATCTGCTAATGAGAAAGGATTATCTTTTCTACCTTAGTCTGTAGGTCTAAGCTTTCCTTTTCAAGATTTAAGCATTTTATATTAAGTTGAGTTATCTCTAGTTATTTAGTATACATGGCCTTTTTGATTTATCTACATAAAATTTGAAAGGAAATTATCTCATTGCAAAGTAGCTCATACATTTATTCCAAAGAAGTCTCATCTTCTTCAACTTCAATATCGTATATTAAATCATTGATGGGTTCTTGCTTTTCCAAGGCTATGTATGAAAGCTATGAATCTTCAAGTTTATTTCTTATTTCCTCTTCATCATCCGAACTTATATAGATGTTACTTATTCTTCTTTCTTCACTATACTCATTTTCTTGTGACCTGTAAACATTGGGACATTCAAAGGTCATATGGCCTCTTCTACCACATATCCAGAATTTCATAGAAAAGCTATCAAAATTTGAAAGTTTAGATTGCTTACTTCTAGTCTTATCTTTGCTACCCAAAATTTTGTTGATGAGTTGAGTGCATTCATCCAAGATGAATGTCAAAACTAAGAACCTTACGTACTTAAAGAACTCTTGCATTTGAGTCTTCTAGCATGTAAAGGTAACCCCATTGAACATTCGTGACTTGATGTATGATCCTTCTTCCATCATTCACTCCTAAGTTGTTATGCTCAAAACTGAGAGTACCAAGCTTTGATACCACTTAAGAATCGAGAACTTAGAACGGGGGTTTAATAAGTTTCCTAATTAAAATCATTGTAGTCACCAAAATCAAACATCATTTTTATGTGGTTCCCCAACTTGAGTAGTCCGCACTTGGAGGGTAGAATTTGTGCATACTTCCTACCATTGATGCTTAAAAAATGTGGTTTAGAGGGCATCACAACCTTTACAAAGTTTGAGCTATGCTCTAAAGTGTTTCAACATTGTGAATACACTCAATCCCAAAAGCTTCCAACAAGCTCAAAAAGTAATTTGAAAGATCCCATAACCTTCACAAATGTGAACTCCACACTAGATTGTTTAATCGCTGTAAAACCACTGAACCCTTTAAGGTCCCAACAAGCTCAATGAAGATGCCTTCTTGCTAGAAGCACATCAACCCTGTAGGGCTTATAAGAAAGAAGAAAAAAATTGAGTGTAACTTAAATTACAAGTTCCTTACAATAGGGCTCTTAGTACATACAACACATTACAAGTAATGAAACAATGAAGAACAAAGATAATTGACTTTTGGAGTAGCCAAGGATAGATATTTAATAAATGGTTTCACTTCTTCATCATGAATTTCACTTTATTTTATACTCTTCAAGCTTCTGAAAATCCCTTAAAATTCATTCAATGACTAGATAATGGCTATCCAAGACGTCTAATTTGAAATGGAGACATCTATCTATCAACAGTATCAATTCTAAAAATAAATCTACCTAGATATTTAGACATCTAACCTTAGACATCTTTTCCAATAGTTAGACATCTACTACCAATGTGAGATGTCTACCCTATAAGTACATTGAACTTTAAATCATTTATCTCATATTTTGGCATCTTGAAAATTCCTTAAACATCTTCATTTGGTTCATAGACTTCTCTTTTAGCCTATCTTTTATCTTGTCATCCCAATGTCGCTCTTGTTTTCAAGTTGTAAATCTTCTCGTCATCTTGATATAACTCTAAAAATGACTTAGGATTTTCTCTTTATTCCAATCTAATGTATTGATACATTAAATTTCTTGATTATGCTATTATCTGGATCTTATCATGCTCTTGGTCTCACTTATTCCTACAAGGCAATACAAACACATTTTCCACATTTTGCATTTTCTAAGTTTTTGACATACCAAAAGTTCAAAAAATGTTACCAATAGGAAAATCACAATAATTCTACCATAGATCATCAAAAAATATAGAAAATATTGGAGCACCAAACTCAATGATGCTCTTTAAGCATACCACTCAACATGAAAACTTCATGTAGGATACTCTTCCTATGAGTTAGTGTAGGGAAAGTTATCTATACTTCTAATTCAAAATAAACTCTATAAACATATAACTACCTATAAACTTGACATAGATATTAACCTAGCACTAAAGGAATGACTAATGATACTCAACATGCTAGATGAAAAATGAATAGTAGTACTGATTATTAATGAAGTGCACAAGGCACAAAATAAACAATGTCATGATGCATGGATTAGAAATGTTCCATTCAAAATAGGAGACAAGATACTCTATTAGAATCCCATTCATGTGCTATAATGAACTAAATTCTAAAAATTATGGAAAGGAGCTTACATTATCCACTCAACTTTTCCTTCTAGGGCTATGATAATTTACCACTCAACAAGCCCTTAAAATCACATGCTAATCAACATCTAGTAACTTAAACCATTCATGGGCTCATGAGTAATCAATCACAACATCAATACCTTTAATCAAGAATAAGCACATTCCATTTTCTGAATCTCCTTCTTCCAACTTAATCATGAAGGATATATTCACCTACCATAAAATCTTGATGGGGATAAATGATTTTTATTCTTTTTAACAACCTTCTTTATATGTTTTCCATTTTATTAATATTCTATTAATTATTTTATATGTTTTTATTTTCTTTTTTATTCTATTATTATTCTCATTTAGTCTCATTTGAAATCTCATATTTTTTTCCATTGCAATTTCAAATTTTGGAAATTCTTAAATGCAACTATCAAAGTTATGATTGATTAAAAAAAGGCCAATTTTGTCCTTGAATTTTGTTCTATATTAGCAATCTATCAATTTTCTGGTGGTATCAAGTAATAAGTTTACAATATGCTTCAATTCCATTTGTTCCATGTGGAGTCTTCATCATGGAACCATGAAGGTTCTTTCACATTAAAACTAAAGGTAATATATGATCTTGTTGCCCAACAAACTGGGAAAGGTTCTAGTGAGAATGAAAAAGGGTATGACCTCAAGGGGATTTGTTATATTCTTTTTTCAACTTCCTTATTAAATTCTATGATTCCTCATTGGTATATCATCACTCCTACTATTGACCATAATAGAAATCATGTCTTTGCATGGTGTGGTTTTTATAAAAGGAAATAACAAAACATAACAGAACTAAAATTCAAAACACATTCCTTAGACAATCTCATGGGCTACAGGCACTAGTTATGGGGTTGGAATGATATGTTACCCATGCCTGAAGAAACCTCTATAACTAAGATCCTATCAAGTTCCTTCTTCTCTTTTCTTCTTCTTTTAGAGTGATAGTTATTCACTGTAGTTTTCATATGCTCTTGATGGTAGAAGAGGAAGAATATGTTAATTTGATGTTATTTTATTTAGAGTGGACTTGGTCTAGATGTGGAACAAACAAGTATCAAATCATCTTAATCATAAATTTCATGAAGGTTCTTGTGTGACCAAGATGTATATTATCTATCTATTATTCTCTATCTACCATTCAATCACTTTATTTTCTATCACCTTCCTATATCACATCATGGTGAATTCATAGTTTTTTTCTAGTATGCTTAATTCTAAGGAAATTTCTTATACATGGGTATATAATTTAACTTAGAACAATCATTTATCATGCTACGTGACTACTTACTCCTTGTGATAAGGATATGTAATGACATATTAGGAATAAGCCTACTTTGGAGAGGACCCACTTGCATCTCTTTTTTTTTCTCTACCTTAAGTTTAATTCCCTAATCATAGGATAATTAGAAACTCAATTATCTCAATAGCTTGAAATCTCTAGTTTTTGCTCAATTTTGGCATCAAAACATCCTCTGTGAACTCATTCCATGTTCTTAAATTTCTTTCATTTATTAAATCATATTCTTAATGATGTATTTTCTATGAATCTCTAGATTTTTGGGTTCCATTTGGCTCTTCTTTTAACCCCAAACTCATCTAAAATTCCTTAGTATATTAAGTGAAAAATAGAACTAAAAATAGCTACATCGATTCATCCACGTTGATGTGGTGTAAAAAGTCAACACAACCCCATTGATACATCATCGTCTATGTAGCACAAAAAGTCTATATATACGGATGAAACTTAACTTATTTTATACCATTTCTTCCAAATGTAAGAGGATTTTTTTTGTGATTTTTCAAAGCTTAAGAGCTTTGCAAAAGCTCTAACTTATAAACCACATATTTGATTTCACCTATTCTTTGATCCTCGAGCTATCGAAGATATGCTTTATGTTGTGGAGACATCAAACACTACGGTCTTATAGAAAATGTTTTGGAAATTTTTCTAGCTCCTCATGAATAAGATATTAAATAATTATCACGATGCCCAGCTTCAGGAACAAGCACAATAGCTGAACAGGCAGCATACGCTCGCAATGGAGACCTTGCGAGCCCAACTCACGGATGAGCTCCGGGACCAAATCAGGGAGGAGTTGCGTCAGGAGGAGGCGGACCGGCAGGCCCAGGAGACGGCGGCCCAGGAGGAGCAGGAACGCCTGCAGGAGGAAGAGGTGCAACGACAACAGCAACTCGACCGGGTGCATCAACACAGCGCCCGCTAGTAGCTCAGGGGGAGACGCTGCCCGTATAGCATCCTTGGAATTAGCTGTGAGAGCTCCTGGGAGGAGCTTAGACGGCACATCCGGCGCACGTCCGCTAGATTCCACCTGGATGCGGGGGATTCCTCGGCGGACCGGCATAGGTGTGAGGCTCTTCTGCAGGGGTTTCAATAGGCCACTAACTTTGTGGACACCGAGGACCACTGTGCCACCCTGGACCTGCTCCATGAGCTGGAGTTGCCTCGGTGTGCCTACCATGCTTATTACTCTTTGTCTATACTTGTCATTGATAATTGCTTAACTAATGAGATGCAAATAGAAGTTGAACACTATCAAATAAGATTGAGTGGGCAATGAGGCATGACAAGGATTAGCCTTAATTATTGGGAACCACCAAGGTGATAAGGCATGATAAGCAAAATATTTCAAAGTTGGTATTCTTAGCTATTGATGGTTATCACTCTAGTGATAACATTCTACAAAGAAAGAATGTTATCACATTATATCACATTAGCAATAATCATTGAAACGTTTAGTTGTACCATATCTTATCAATTTATGTTGCACCAGTAGTGCACCATAACAAGGACTATAATTTTTATCACAATTTATAGAAATAGTGACGATCAATGATAATAGTGCAAACTTACTTTACAATTCTTTTCTTAAAAGTTAGAAACTCTAATTTTAGCCTCAACCTTGTATTTGTTGGGCTCGTCATTTCTGTTTGTGTGGGGTCGTGCCCCC